>PVKN010007657.1:0-26290 GCA_004027915.1 Capromys pilorides | reverse complement strand
ACCTATCCCAACAATAGCTCCCCCAAAATGAAATATCTCAGAATTAATCTAATGAAAGAAGTAAAAGACATTTACAGTGAAAACTATAGTACTCTGAAAAAGGAGATCAAAGAGGATATCAGAAAGTGGAAAGATGCCTCTTGTTCTTGGGTAAGAAGAACCAATATAGTGCAAATGTCAATACTTGTAAAATTGTTACACAAATTTAATGCAATTGCAATCAAAATACCACTTTGATATCTCCAGAATTAGAGAAAACAATTCTGAAATTCATTTGGAACCAGAAGAGACCTAGAACAGAAAAGACAATTCTAGGAAACAAAGGTAAGACAAAGGGCATTATAACCCCTTTCTTTCCCTATTGGTGGGAGTGTAAACTGATGCAACCTCTGTGGAAACCAGTGAAGAGATTCCTCAAAAAACTAGGACCAGAGGTGCCATTTGACCCAGCTATTCCCTGTCTTGGTGTCTTCCCAAATGAATTAAAAGCATCACAGCATAGAGACATACACAGGCTCATGTTTATCGCAATACAGTCTGTAATAGATAAGTCTTGGGAATAGCCCAAATGCACGTGCCCAGTGAATGGATAAAGAAGATGTGCTTTGTATACGATGGAGCACTACTCTTCCATAAAGGACAAGTTGGGGACATTTCTGGCCAAGTGTAGACACCTTGAGACCATGCTCTTAAATGAAATATATCAGATGCATGTGTCTCAGTACAGTATTAGCTCCCTGGTGTGAGAAACCAAATGTACAAATAAGGAGCAAAATATAGAACAGCTCCTGGGAAATAGGAAGTAAGTGTTCAAATGAGAAGGGGAGCAAGGGGAAAGGGAGTCAGAAAGGAATGAAAGAAGGTGGAGAAAGAACAGAAAGAAACGGACTGGTAAATATTTTAAAAATAAAATAAAGTAAAAGTTCAAGGGAAAATATCCAGCATAAAGCACAGGGAATGAAAATATTCAGAGAATGAACAATTAGAGGATACAGTAGAAAGATCTAACATATGTAATTGGAATCACAGAAAGCAAAGAGAAGGGCTGGGGAGATAGCTCCATGGCACAAGAGCTTGCCTGACAAGTGCAAGGTTGTGAGTTTGAAACCTGGTCCTGCAGAGAGAAAGAGAGCGAGACAGAGAGAGAGACAGAGACAGAGACACAGAGAGAGACAGAGACAGAGACACAGAGAGAGACAGAGACACAGAGAGAGACAGAGACACAGAGAGACAGACAGAGACACAGAGACAGAGACAGAGAGAGACAGACAGAGACACAGAGACAGAGACAGAGACACAGAGAGAGACAGAGACAGAGATAGAGAATGGGAAAGGAATAGCCTTTGATGACTTAAAAACTTATTTAAAAAAAGACCATACAACTGCATATTCAATTTCCTAACCCCCAAGAAGGAGAAATAAAAAGAAATCCACATCTGAGTATGTTAGAGTAAAATATCTGAAAACCAAACACAGAGCAGAAATCTTCCAACTAAGCACAGAACAAAAGGAACAAGCTGCCAACGAGGCGACACCAGCTAGGGGACAGTTGCCAGCGGGGGCCATGGGAACCAAATGGAATGATGCTGTCAAAGTACTGGAAGAAAATATCTCCAAGGTCAAGATCTGTGCTCCATGAACGTGATTTATAAGAGCAAGGGAAGAGAAAAATTAGAGGCGGATGCACAGAGACAGAGAGCTCCAGTTCCCTGACTGAGGGAAGACCAGGAGGAACTCTTCACAGACAAGGGAAAAGGTCACAGGTGGAAGGCGAGAGAGACAACTGAGCCAATAGACCAGTAAATATGTGGTTAAATGTAAATAAATTTCCTTTAGAAAATAACCACAATGATAATTGGGTTTAAAAGAGCATATACAAACAGATGATTTAAAACAGTGGGACTTGTGGACTAAATGCCTGTTTAGGTAAGCACAAGTACGGGGACCAGGGTTCGAACTGTCAGGTCCTTTGTGCAGCGCTAGCCCCGCCCCTGGAGCACACTGAGCCAGCCACCTAATCTGAGCATGGTGGCGCACACCTTTAATTCCAGCACTGGGGAGGCTAAAGGCAGGAGGATCACAACAAGTCCAAATTGTGTAGTGAAACCCTGTACAAAATAGATAAATAGGGCTGGAGAGATAGTTTAGCAGCTTACGTGCCTGCCTAGCATGCACAAGGTCCTGAATTTGATCCCCAGTACTGAAAAAATAAAATCAAATATACAACATAGATAAATAAGGGCCGATGGTATCTCAGTGGACTAAGCACTTGCTTAGGTAAATGCAGGGGCCAGGGTTCAATCCCTGGCATGGCATGCCAAGCTGGCCCCACCCCCAGGCACTCTGAGCATGGGGTAGAGTCCGGGCGTGGTGGCGCATGCCCTTAATCCCAGCACTAGGGAGGCAGAAATCAGGAGGATCACAGGCCAAGCTTGTAGTGAGACCCTGAACCCCCCCGCCAAAAAAAAAAAAACCTTTAAAAAAGAGATAAATAAAAAATATGAAAAAATAAATGATGTGACTTATTTTTTTTTCTTTATGGGCAATATGCCTTCAATAGAAACCATTCTTCAAATTTTGAATTCCAATATTCTCCTGGCATCAGGTGTTATACAATACTCTTGAGATGCTGGGCAGTGCCAGGGAGCCATGCAATCATCGGGGGAAAGAGCCAGCGCTCCACAGGGCGGTGTGTCACTCAGCGATGAAGTTCTGTAGGTTAAATTATGTAAGAACATTTCAGGTTACAAATATTTTGTTTCTTTCTTTCTTTTTATAAGGAAGGGTCTACAGACTGTTCAGGGTCTTACTACTAGATTGGGCTTATAGTGATCTGCCTGCTTATAGCCTCCCAACTCCCAAGAGCTGGGATTACAGGCATGCACCACCGTGCCCAGGCTCAATTGCCATCTCAGCGCACCCTGGGGAGGGGGGTGGCAAGGACAGCACGGCAGGCCTGGGGATTGAACCCCCAGCCCCTGTGTCTACTTGCAGGTGCTTTAATCTGCTCAGCTATTTGGTCGGCCCACAACGTTTTTGACTTACAATGGGCTTAGTAGAATGTGACCCATGTGAAAGTAGAGGGACAGTGTGGTGAGAATGATATAAAAATCAGGAGTGGATAAACAACTGAAGTTCTGAAACGTTTACATTATCTGTGAAAATGGTAAAAAATCAACTAATATTAGACTTCCACGTGTTAAGAATGCATATTGGAACCAGACCTAGACGGCACATAGTTGTAGTCTCAGCACTCAGATGGCTGAGGCAAGAGGATCACAAGTTCAAAGCTAGCTGGACCACACAGTGATACTCTCTCTTACAAAAGCAAAATGCATGTTATAGTGCCTAAAAATGCAATAATAAGAAGTACAAAAACTCAACCAAAAGTAACAAGTGAAAAGGAACACAGGACAGATAAGAATTTTAGCAAAAACTTGGTAGGATGATAGACCTACACCTATACATAGAAGTAAAACAGTCAATGCAACCCATTCAAATTAAAGATAAAGTTGATCAGACTTTGTTTTTCAAAATGTGCTGCTAGGACTGGCCAGATAGCTCAGCAGATTAAAGTGTCTGCTTAGGCAAATGCAGAGACCAGGGTTTGATCCCTGATGTATCGCGCTTGGCCCATCCCCAGAGCAACACTGGGTCTGGGCGTGGTGGCGCAAACCTGTAATTCCAGCACTTGGGAGGCTGAAAAACAGGAGATCACTATGAGTACAATCTGTGTAGTGAGACCCTGTAGACCCCGTGCTAAATACATTTTTTTTTTAAAAAAATCTACTGCTCGGGCTGGTGAGATGGTTCAGCGGTCTATAGTGCCTGCTTAGGAAAGCTTAGGCAACCACAGAGACCGTGGTTCAATCCCTGGTACCACATGCTGCACCAGTCCCACCCCCAGGGCAGGCTGAGCCAGCCATAATAATAAATAAATAAATACATTCAATAATCTACTGCTCTATCTTTATGAGATACACATCTAAAGTATAACATGACTTAGAAAGTTAAGAGTAAAATGATAATACAAAAAAAGCAAAGACAGGAGACAGAGATGTGGCAGTAACAAAGTCAGCTTTGTGACAAAGAGTGCCAGAGGTCAGGAGGGTTTTTTTTTCCTTTGGCCTTTTTGAGACAGGGTATCACTATGCATCTCGGACAACCAGCTGCTCCAAATCATCGGACAGAGGCCAAGGCCTAGCGGGCACAGTCACGTTCAGGCCATGGCTCCCCACTGAACGGTTCAACTGGAAATGGAAGCCCCACATTCCAGGGCAGAGATGGGCAAGTGAGAGAGGGGCCTGCCAGCGTCATGGGAGAGAGAAACACTTCCCACATGAAAGCCGCTGCCACCCTAAGCCACAGAAGGCTGAGTTTCACTCTTTTCACCCAGGAAACACACTGCCTTTATCTTTTCATTTTTAACTGAAATTTTCTCAGAGACACAGGAAAACTGGTGTCACCTAGGGTCCTGCAATGCCGCTTACTTGGCTGTCTCACTGCAGCCACCACCACAGGGCCTGGACGCAGACATAATCAGCTTAGACTTGTTTTCTTGTTCTTCAGTACCCAGAGCCTTTATACTCAGCTACATCTCTATCCCAGCCCCTTTATTTTTGGAGACCAGATCTTACTAAGTTCCTAAATTCTCCAGGTTGGATGTGAATCTGTGATCGCCCTGCTTGAGCCTCCCAGAGGGCTGGCTTTCACAGGCATCCAAGACTGTACCCAGCAACTTCTTTAATGGGTAAACAAATACCTATCTCAAGCATAAATAAATAAATAAATAAATAAATAAATAAATATCTTGAGAAAGTCCCTGCAGAATATCAAGCTTTGAGAGATGCAACTTCCTGGTACATCCTCCAAAGTAAACCAGATGCCAGCTGTCTGAGAAGGTGACAGGTTAAGGTGACGGGCTTCTCTACTGCAGAACTGCTGTACGTAGTTAATAGCGGGGACGCTGGTAAGACTGTGGCTTTGTAGCCCTTTCTTTTGGACTAGGAGTTCTAGTCGTGTCCTTGCCATTTTAGAATGACAAAAGTACTTTGATCTGTTGATAAGACAATGCTTATCCCATACAAAGCTAATCTGAAACTCTAGGTCAAATGACAACAATAAGAAGAAAAGGGCTGAGTCAGGACAACCCCTAACAGAGAAGTAGCCCCCCTCTAGGACAGGGCAGGCTGCCAGCGCTGCTGTAGCAGCAGGTAGGGCACTGAGAACTGTGGATATCTCTCTGACCACATTCAACACTCACATGCCTCCATTCCTGTAGGCTTTGCATTATAATCACTTATGTGGCCCAGCTTTTTTCAGCTCTTGTTCTACTTCACATTATGGATCTGAGAACATTTCTGTCAGGCCTCAGACGTTCCAGCAACCTCGGAAAGTCTTGTCGGTAGCCAGTTGGCATCAGAAGTCACAGCAGTGGACACATTGGTCTGGTCTATGAAGTTCGCGGTGGGGTTTGCGTGCTGAGAATGATACCTGCTCTGTTAAAGCAATGTCCTCTGCGCTGTCAATGTTTTCCATAGAAGGCAAAGCTCTAGCTTATAGGAAAAATTCTCCTGTGGACTTAATATTCTCAGAGGACAAGATTACAACCATTTAGGCCTTGCTTGGGTTTACATATGACTCTAGAACTAGAACAAACATCTCTTTCTCCGAAACAGAGTAAGCGTCCAATGGGCTAGGGAGAGGCAGAAAGGTTGGTTTGATTTGATTTGATTTGCTTATATATTTGTTGTTTCTGGGGCAGGACCTCGCTATGTAGTTCAGGCTGATTTTTAGCTCAATATGTAGTTCAGGATGTCCTTGGGCTCACAGCGATCCTCCTGCCTCAGCCTCCTAAATTCTGAGATTTCAGGCGTGTGCCACCATACTTGGCAAGAGCTGGTTTTAGGGAAGGGATGAGAAATAGCATAGATGGGTTATTCCAAATTCATTTCCTTACAAGGTATGGATGGGAAAATGGAACTATTAGAAAACAACCAATGAATTCATATCAAAGCTAATCATTTTTGATAAGGATTAAAGCAGAGGAAATATAATTATCCTGTGGACTGAATCTGGCTGGTTTGGGAAACTGAGTCCACGTCTCTCTCTCCCGATACTCTGAGGGCAGATAAACCCTTTTATTTCCACTTGGTGATATCATTTTGATTTTTAGTCTTGTCTGTTGGGCTGTAGGCCCAGAGCCTGGTCCAAAATAATGGCCTCCACTAATATTTCATGTAACAGGATCAAGATGTGTGGGGTGTGTGTGGTATAATCTGGTTATGTGGGAGGCTGAAGCAGGAAGACTGAGAGTTTGAGGTCAACCTGGGTAAGTTAGCAAGGCCTTGAGGCCTTGTTCTCTTTTTCCAGAAGAAAATAATATTCTAAAGGGCTGGGGATGTACCTCAGTGCTTCCTGATTTCAGTGCCCACCACACGCATGCACGCACACTCAAGCACGCGCGCGCGCGCACACACACACACACAGCAGTGGTGTTGCTGTTTTCATCTTCTGAGCACAAGAATGCCCTGCACGACTGTGTAACCCTCTTCACCCTGCCTAGTGGTAAGCTCAGAAAATAGGGCATCTCGCGCTGTATCCTCTACGCAGACCCACTTTGACCTCCTACCCTATAGTTCCCTGTGACTCATCTCTTATTTACTTTTATTTTAAATTCATTGTACCCACTTTAGTTATAGTAGCTGAGCCTCCTCAAACCCTCTGTGGCACAAGGCCAGACATACACCTACCAATACATAGACCGTACTCTTGGTCCCCAAAGCCGCCATTCTCCCGTGCATCTGGGCTCTTGTGTTCCCAGTGGTGGTGGTCAGCCTCTGCTGAGTACCAAGCACCTGTGCTCAGTTCTTCGCAGGAGCGTTCGCTGAGTCATCGGGGCTGTCATCCCAGCACTTTTCAGGTAAAGGAAGTGAGGCTTGTGTCACTAAGTAACGTGTCCAGAGCCACCCGGCCAAGAAGAGGCGGGGCTAGAAGTTGAACCTAGACAGGCCTCAAGGTCACCCTAGACTCCCTGGCCCCTTCCTGGATCCTCCCTGCATGGATGCCCCCCGGAACTGGCCTCTAGATGCCCACTCACACGATTCCCCTCTTCCTACCCCCAAGCCAGCCTCCTGTTCCTGGCCCCTGCAGATGTCTAGCAGGGCTTTTACAATAGCTTCTTAGATGACCTCTCGCCACAGGCCTGTGTCCCTTATGCCTGGGACACAGATGTGTCCCTCTGTACAAGTGCTGCGTACACACTGCCTCAAACACAAGATGAGCTCAGTTTCCCTTCTCTGGCACTTGGGAGCACTCCACGCTCTCAGGACTGAAAATCGCCTGCTCCTCCCAGACCCAGGACCTGTGCTCGTGCCCCGTAGGCCCATGTACTGCTCCCTTCTGTGCCTGGTGAGCTACACGTCTGTCATGTCTTGGGTCCAATAAATACCATCTCCACTGGGAAATGCTGAGTCCCCTGAGCCCCAGTCCCTTCTGTGATTTTCCTAGCCTTTGCAGCGAGATCACCTCAACACGCTGGTTTCACTGCGCTGTCCTTATTTAATGTCTAGGTCACCCATGCTGGACACCTAGTCCTTGGCATCCAGGGACCACATGTGTCACTCATCACTGGGTCTCTGCTCCAAGGGCCTGGAGTGCAGTGGCTTCTTGGGCATTGGTGAACGTCCTAGGGGTGGCAGGCTTGCATCGTACTTTTGTGTGTAGCCTGGAACCCCTTCCTGAGGGAGCTCTGCTGCATTACCAAGTCCTGGAATGGAGAGCCAGCCCCAGTTTGCGCCTTTGGGGGTGGACCAGAAGAAAATGCCTCCACCCACTGCCGTACTACAACAGGAGCACCCTACTCTGGGCTTGCCTGTGGCCAGCTCGTCCTGCCAGAGCTTTGAAGGCTTGACCCCACCCTTCACTCGCGTCCCAGGCCTGCATTACTCAGCCTGCCAGTGGCTGGGACACAATGCCCAAGACGCACAACGCAAAGACAGGTCAGGCTCACAGTTCCAGGGAATTCACTCCATGGTCGGTCGGTGCAAAGCAACATCATGACAGCGGGGTGTGACAGAGCAAAAAAGGCTTAGTTCGTGGCACGCTAGAAGCAGAGCAGGGGAATCGTGGGGGAGGGGCACTCAACGCTGTGCCTCTGTGGCCCACCCACAGGTGTGTTTGACCTCCCCCTGGACAGCTCCCAAGGTGACTAGGTTGAGACAGCCCATCTGCTCACGCGCACTTGAGTGGGCAGCCGCAAGGCGCTTCACTAAGCCCCCTTCTTGCACCTCTCAGCAGAGTTCCTCATTCCCTCTTCTATGTTCCTATAGCTGTGGCAGATACCCGGACACTCACACTCCAATCTTGACAAATGCAGCAAAATTCTTTTCGCCCCACTCGGTCCCCTGGCTGCACTACACTGGCCTGAAGGGCAGAGACCACGTCTCAGGTCTCTCCAAGCCTCACACGTCCAGGCCGACGGAGCCTTCAACACCCTGCCGTGGTCCCCTTACCACTGTTGTACTTCCTGTATCTTCACCACCAATCCAAAACACTGAATGGAAAATTCCAGAAATGACCCAAAAGTTTTAAATAACACTTATTACAGCATTTGCTTATAATTTGCTGTTTTATTATTACTTATGCTGTGAGCCTCTCCCTGTAACTAATTTGTGGATTGGAGCTTTCGGATAGGAATGCATTTCCATGGGGGGGTAACCTAGTATCTCTAGGATTCAGTACTCTCCAGGGTTTCAGGCATCCAATGAGAGGTTTGGAAGACGCCCCCATGGGGACACCGCTGGAAGTGGAGGCCAGAAGCAGAGCTCTGGCGTAGTTGCCGCTCAGCTCGAAATCTTCCCTTGCCTCCTGGTGGCCTCACGCACCCCAGCGCTGCAGGCAGCCTCCCGCCCCCTAGCCCGGCTCTGCGCTCTCCTCCCCGGCTCAGCCTCCCCTGGGCTCGGCTCTGCCTCTCTGCGCCGGGCTCACAGTGGACCGCGGAGCCCACCGGCCCTCTGCGCTTCTGCGCTCCCTCCCCTCCTACCCACGCTGTCCGCTTCTCTCCACTTGTCAAAACCTATCCATCCGCGAGCCCCAACTCCAATGCTGTTTTCTCCCCGAGGCGTCCGTCCCGCGGCAGAGGTGGCCTCCGGCTGCAAGCCCGGGGCACTTTGTCCCCCGAGTCACTCCCCAAACCCTGCTCTAGGAGCCCGGCTGGAGCAGTTAGAGCGCGGGGTTCGGGGGACTTGCCACTGGCGGGCGGCGCGCAAGCGGGTGCCTGGTGGCCGCTGGGCGGGACGCCGCGAGGAAGCCAGACTGCCCGCACGTGCAAAAGGCGGCAGACACGTCCCCAAGAACCCGCTCTGCCTTTTTCCCAGTGGGGACGCGATCTGCCCAGGAGGAAGGGCGGACTTCCCCCTTCCCCGGCCGGCCAGCCGGGTCGCTTGCTCTCCCTCCCAGCCAGGTGCCGGCCGATGACAGCCAAGCTCTCCTTGGCTCCGCCCCTCGGCCCCCCCAAACTCCGAGCACAAGCTCCGAAGCTCCGGGAGCAGGGCGTCATCTCACGACCGCAAGAGCACACGCAGGACACCTGGTGCCCCGCACACCGGCTAGCCGGCCGCAGCGCCCCGCGCGGCATGGGCTCCCAGCGCCTCACCTCCGCCCCGCGGGCTGCGCTGCTGCTCGGCCTGGTCCTCGCCGCCTGCGCCCTGAGCCCCACAGGTAAGCTTTATCCCGTTCTGGCCGGGAGGGGAGGGTGGACAGGACCAGGCCCGGCTGCCGCGCAGGTTGGTCTTGCACAGAGCAGAATCGAGGAGGAAACGGAACCTCCTGGGAAGGCTCGGGCAGGGAGTGGGGTGGGAAAGGGGTGCGGGGTAGGGCACGCTAGAGGATCCAGAGAGAGCGACAGAGAGAGAGAGACAGACAGAGAGACAGCGACAGAGAGAAATAGATAGAGACAGAGACACAGAGAGATAGAGTCAGAGAGAGACCGAGACAGAGAGACAGAGAGAAATAGATAGAGACAGAGACACAGAGAGATAGGGAGATAGAGACAGAGACAGAAAGACAGAGAGACAGAAATAGAGAGACAGAGACACAGAGAGATAGAGAGACAGAGACAGACAGAGATAGGGAGACAGAGACAGGCAGAAAGACACAAAGAGACGAAAGAGACAAACAGCAGAGACAGAAAAAGAGAGAGACAGAAGGGGAGGAGAAAGACAGAGACGGAGAGACATAGAGATAGAAACAGAGATAGACACAGACACAGAGACAAAAAGAGACAGAGAAAGACAGAGAGAGGCAGAGATAGGGAGAGAAACAGAGAAACAACACACACACACACACACACACACACATGCACACACAGAATCATACCCACTGGAGAACCAGCCTCTGGTTGGGGTTCCTCTGGCTCCTCATCCCCACTGCCCCAGCTGGCTCTGCTCCCCCCAAAAATCTGGGTGCTGCCTCACTGCCCACCCATCTCCCAGCCTCCCTCCTCCCCCGTGCCGCCGCCCCACCCCGCCCAGGCTCGTCCTCCATGCTGGCTCTGGCTTTTGATCTGGTCACACTGTCTGCCCTGCTCCCCGACCTCCCCCAAGAGTCCCCATGGAGTCCACCTGAACCTCTCAGCCCAGAGCCGACCTACAGCTGCTGCCAGGGAGCTCAGTGTTCAGAAGCAGGCTTGGAAACTACCAAACCCCAGTCCACCCAGCTCCCACAACTGCCCACTGGGCCATTCTCGCCAAGCGACTTCGCTGCTCTGTGCCTGTGTCCTCATTCGTAGTCGAAGGCTAAACTCAGCTGTGACTTCCAGGTTTGTTTGCAAAGAGGAAATGACTGATTGGAAAGAACAGCAAACCAGTGTGCGATAAACACACCACGAACATTAGGCATCGTTTTAGAAGTCGGTCCTATTTCCCTGCTTCACCGCTCCCCACCTAAGAGACTTTCAATTTTTTTCTGCCTACCTTTACAATGCCCTGACCCGTGGGGTCACCCCAGTGGGCTGCGTCCTGGGCTGCCTCTGCTTATCAGGGAGGAAAGGGATGTCTGGAATTGTCACCTGAGTCATTCTACTTAAACCATATAAAACTGCTGATATGGAATGATTTTGACCTATAAGAATGGTAACTGCAAATAGGTTAACTTAATACTAGTATTGATTAACTAGATGTTTTCCACTCGTTGGCTCTGGATGGGGCAAGGCTGCCACTCTAGCAGTAGAGGGGGATGAAAGTCAGGCCAAGGAAGTCACTGTGTGTAGGAGGAAAATGTAGATGTTGATATCAACTTCTCCAAAACAAAGACCCAGCCGTAAGCCCTTTAGTTGTAAATAATTTACAGTAATAACCAGATTGCATCAAGGCAATTACCATACCACAACCGGGACCATGGAGCGGCTTAGGGATTGGGTGGCATAAAATTAATCTGGGCAGCAGTTTTGTGGCTTGGCTAACTGACAGCTTTCTTCCCAATTTGTCCTGTGCTGTGACCCCAAGCACTCCAGCAGGACATCGTGACCCCAGCCAGCAGGGCATTGCAAGTTCTGTCTCTTCCTCATTGTCTCGTTTACTCTTCTCTCATTGCTAGGACAAATACCCAACACCCAAAATGAAGGAAGGGAAGGTTTATTTATCTCACAGTTACTGGAGGTTTTAGTCCATAGTCAGCTGGCTCCAAGGCAGAGGGACACATGGCAGAGAGACACATGGCAGAGAGCAGCAGTTCATGGCGACTGAACGGCAACAGAGAGAGTCTTGTCTCTCTGTCTCTTTTACGTTATATTCAGATTATCTCCCCAGGCTGGGGAAGGCACACACATCCATAATACCAGCAGTACTAAGACCCATAATCCCAGCTGTACTAAGACCCATGAGCCCAGTGGATCATGAGTTAGTCTCAAACCCTAGAAGTCCATTCCCCATGATTGCGTGAGACTTTGGGGGGACAACTAGACATAAACCATAGCATTCATGGTCATTCTCCTCTTCTTCTTCCTCTTTCTCCTTTTTCTTTATTCCTAAAGAAACAAACTGAACAGGAGTATAATTTCCATAAATATTCTTCAAAGTCAACCTCTTGGTTCTGATTGACCTGGATTAGCATTAGTCCTGAGAGAACTTCCTTGTCTCATATCTGTGGTATGTTCCCAACACAGGGGCCACGGGCCACAGGCTACACGCAGCCAGAAACACTTGATGTGTGGTTTGTGGGATTAAGAGGCTGAATTTTTAACTTCAGAGGATGTAAAAAGAATTAAGATATGTACATGTACTAACTGCCCATGACAAATATCATCAGTATGTATCATAAACATAGATTAAAACAATTTTTCCTGAAATTGTATTGAATTTACTCCAATTAATATAAAATTAATTTATTTTTTTAAATCTTATTAATTTTAATAAGAAAGAAGTAACAATGAGACAGTTTCAAAACACGTTAGTAGGATAGCCACAAGCAATTTTTGAAATAAGTTTTTAATAAATTTAAATGGCCATAACAACTGGGGATGGATATAGGACAAAATATATCATTTGCCCTGTTGTCCATGATGGGTGCAAACACAGATGGCACCTTTTCTTCCTCTGCTACTTAGAGTCACTTCCATGGTCCAGCCCCTCTCCCCAGAAATCTGATAGACTTCTTAGAATTTTGGCCAAGGTCCTTACTCATCACCTGCTCGTTGTTTATAAATCAAGGGACAATTCTCAGGGCTATGTGTTCTGGCAACCTCTGGACCTGCTTATATGAATTTAGTTTTTATTAATAATATTATGTGCCTGGGTGGCAACATTATAACCATCAGAAATAAGGAATCAAGGTCATACTTTAGAGAGTGTTTTTGTTTTTGTTTTTTGGAGGGGTTTGAGACAGGGTCTTGCTGTGTAGTGCATACGGGCCTTGAACTGGCATATATAGCCCATGCTGGCCTCATACTCACAGGCATCTTACTGTCTCAGCCTCCCAAGTGCTAGGATTACAAGTTTGCATCATGTCAGACTTAGGTCATGTTTTAATGAGTATTTGTTCACTTTTATTGTTTTTTAAGGAATTGAAGACAGTAAGAGAGGACATTCCAGATAGTTCTGTGATTGTTTCAATAGATACTAGAAATATATATATATATATATATATATATATATATATATATATATATTTTTTTTTTTTTTTTTTTTTTTTTTTTGAGACAGGGTCTCATTATGTAGTTTTATGCTGGTCTTAAACTCACTACATAGCTCAGATTGGCCTCAGACTTGCAACAATTCTCCAGCCTCAGCCTCTTGAGAGCTGAGGTTATAGGCGTGCACCACCACACCGTGGTAGAAAAGCCATTCTGTAGCTCTCTCTCCCTTCACAGAGAGCATCTAAAATAGAGTGTTTGTGAAGCTCTACAACACAAGCCTACGGTTACTGAAGAGTAATGAAAATATATAAAGCGTGTCTAAAGGAGAATAGAGTGGTAAGAAAAGAGGAGGGGACTTGCCGATTCAAGCTGCCAAAGCAAACTCCACAGACGAGGGGCTTCAACCGCAGAAAGCTATTTCCTCAAGGCTCTGGAATCTGAGAGTCCAGGAACAAGGTGTCAAGAGGCTTGACTTCTCCTGTGGCTCCCTCTTCAGCTGCTGCTAGCCTCACTCTGTTCTCACCCACCTGTCCTCTGTGCTCTTGGCCCCCCTCCCCCATGTCACGTCCTCTTCGTCCTTTTCGTAGGAGGACATGGGTTGCGCTGTATCAAGATACACTCACATGACTTCTGTTGACCTCACCTACCTCTTCATAGTCCCTGTCTGCACCTACAGTCACTGCAGGGTTAGAACTTCAGCATAAGGGCTGGGGAGATAGCTCAATGGCATAAGCACCTGCCTGGCAAGCACCAGGTCCTGAGTTTGATCCCTGATACCAAAAAAAAAAAAAAAAAAAAAAGGAACTTCAGCATAAGAATTAAGAGGGTGCCAGGAGATAGTTAAATGGTCTAAGCACCTGCCAGGGAAGCACAGAGATTAGGACTCAATCCCTAGTACCACATGCCATAAAGGCCCAGGTCCACCAAGCTGGCCCCTGAAACGGGGCATAGTGGTGCTTGCCTATAATCCCAGTGCTGGGTAGACTGAAACAGGAGGGTCACTAGAAGTCTGAGCTGCATAGTAAGACTTTGTACCCAATACATAAATTTGAAAAAAATAATAGTAGGGAACACAATTAGTTCCTAATAGCAAGTAATCTTTTTTTGTTGCGTAAGGATGCGTTGCACCTATGTTGGAACGCCTATAACTCTTGCAGCACTCACTGCTGATTCATAATAAGATGCAAACGTGGCATCCGGAAAGGATTCCTCCTCCGGCCTGAGACCAGCTCCCGTCTTTTCTTTCAGAAGCCAGCAGCAGCAGAAACTCCACCTTGACAGCCCCCCATGCAGACCCGGGGACCCTAGAGCACTGCCCCAGTAAGTTTCCCTGTCCCTTGCCCTGCCTTAGGGCTGGCCCCGGGAGCTGGGAGGGGACCTGAGAGCCCTGCCATCCACTGAGCCATGTCGTGTCATGTCGTGTCGTGTTGTGTCGTGTCGGGTGGCTGAGTGCCTGCCCTGCCCTCCCGGGGCCCCGGTGGCTTGGTAGCTTGTAGTTCCAGCACTGTAGCTGAGCGTATTGCAAAGCTCTTTTGGCCTCGATCCCAGTCTAGGTTCATGAGTGCTGGCACTGATGGCTTTGTGACTTGTCCTTCTGTCAGCACCCTGAGTTCAAATGCTTGCAGAAGTTTAGAGGTCGGAAATCCATACCAATCACCGGCCCAGCTTCCACCCAAGGCATGCGCGTGGCTTTGGCATCCTTTGCTTAAGGAGCTCGGTAACTCATAGAGGAGCCACTGTCACCCATGTCTAGAAGTCTTGCCTCAAGCGGGCCCCCCTTATCCTGCCCTCCCTGAATAACCAATTGTGTTTACTTCTGGATACTGGAAAAGAAGTTGATAGTAATACATGCTTGTTAGCAATTTGCACTGGATTGCCACGGACTCGGGTGCGAGCTGTGCTTTGGCCATCCTGCGACCTTGGGCAAGTTACATTCCCAGTTCTCATAAAATAGGAGTGCTAATTGTACAAGTCGCAGGCTGGGGGTGTAGCTCCACGGTAGGATGCATGCATGCTCTAGCCCCTGGGTTCAATCCCAGGCACCAAGCAAGTAATTATACCCGTCCTCTTGTGAGAAGTACGCCCTGCAGCAGGTGCTTACTAACGTCAACTTTCAGCCTGTTCACTGTTCGTTGTTCTTGTTCCCTCTGCTGCTCAAAGAAGAGCTGGCCAGCTGGCGTAATGCCCCCTGTTTTCGTTGTCCCCTCCCCACCAGACATCGACTTCTGCCCCCAGGCAGCCCGGTGTTGCCGCTCGGGTGTGGACGAGTATGGCTGGATCGCGGCTGCTGTGGGGTGGAGCCTCTGGTTCCTCACCCTCATCTTGCTCTGTGTGGACAAGCTGATGAAGCTGACGCCGGAGGAGCCTAAGGACCTTCGCGTGTGAGACCTTCGTGGTCATCACCGTCGCGGTGTAGATCATGGAGGGAGGAGAGGAACGCATCCAGAAGTGGGGCTGCTGCTGTTTAAATGTTATTTTCACTTTAAAACTTCAGCTCGTTCATTCATTCATTCATTCATTCATTCATTCGCTGCTGGGGAACAGACCCAGGGCTTTGCAAATGTTAAGCACGTGCTCTGTGACCGAGCTGCAACCTTAGCTCCCTTTCAGCTACTTTTAAAGGGAACAGAACAGGCCAGAGGTGATGGCACACTCTTGTAACCCCAGCACTCTGGGAGGCTGAGGCAGGATGACTGCAAGTTCAAGACCAGCGTAGTCAACTTAAAGATATCCTTTCCCAAAATAAAAAGTTTAAAGGATGTTTTTTTTTTTTTGTGGGGGGGGGGGGGCGGGCAGTGCTGAAGCTGGAGCTTATTTGCTTTTTTGTTTGTTTGTTTTGTTTTGTGGTACCGGGGATTGAATTAAGGCCTCTGTCCTTGCCAGGCAAGTGCTTATTCTACTGAGCTATCTCCCTGGCCCCTATAATATATGTCTTGTTTTGTTTTGTTTGTTGCAGTAGAGCTGTAGCTTAGTGTGAAGGCCCTGGGCTTTGGTCCCCAGCCCCACAGAAAAGGTGGGACGGAAGGAGAGAGAATCCAAATAAGGCAGCCCCTTTGCACCTGACTCCGAAGGGCTTCCGTACCCCATGACCCTCACTGTCCAGAGACAGCCCGGTGGACAGTGCCTCTCTTCCTCAGAGCTTTCTTCTGGGTGCCCAAGGATCCACCAAGACACCTAAGCCTTGGTGCTCTAGTCAACACACTTGAAAGGTGGAGTAGCTGTCGTCTCAAGGCACACAGTGCCCCTGCGTCACCTGCGCCACCTTCTCCTCTCTGTCTTTGTTCCTCCCATCCCCGGGCTGGTCCCCTATCCTGCTCTCCGCCAGCACCCTTGTCCTGGTTTTCTCATTTCCCTGGACTCTTTCAGGGAGATTTCATTCTACTCCCTCTTTCTACCCTATCCACTTCCAGTGCAGGAAGCAAGCAGAGCAGGCACTGGCACTGCCCACTGCCTGCTGCCTGTGCCAGGAACTCCTCATGACTGTGACTCCCCAGCCAGGCACCTAATCCTGTGAGTGCGGCCACCCGTCCCTCACACCCACTCCTCATCCTTGAGCCCGAGCTTCTCTGCTGCCACATCCTTTGCAGGGATGGCTACCTTCCAACCACACCTCAAGCATAAAGGCCGCTTCCTAGCATCCTTCTACAAGGCCTGGTCAGCCTGTGGTCCCCTGGAGCTGGTGTTCTTGGACACTTCTGCATGACTGTGCCGTGGCTGTGTGGATGGGCCTCTCTGCCACCAGTCTATACCTCCTGTGCTCCTGGGACAGAGTAAGCTCTTCAAGTTTGCCCAATGGATGGATGGAGAGATGGGTGGATAGATGGACATATGGATGGGTGGATGGACAGGTAGAAGGATGGATAGGTGGATGGATGGATGGATGGATGGATGGATGGATGGACGGATGGATGGATGGATGGATGGGCAGGTAGGTGGATGGATGGATGGATGAATGGATAAACAGATGGTTGGATAGATAGATGGATAGACAGATGGATAGATGAGTGGGTGGAAGGACAGATGGATGGAAACATGAATGGGTAGATGAATGGGTGGACAGAAAGATGAACAGATGAATGAGAAGACGGGTGGATGGATGGATAGATGAATAGATGGATAGATGGACAGACAGATGGAAGGAGGGACAGATGAATGGATGAATAGATGGATGGGTAGATGGACAGCCAAATAGGTCAGTGGGTGGGTGGATGGATAGATGGATGGGCAGATGAACATATGGAAGGATAGATGGACAGACAGACATGGGCAGATGAGTGGGTGAGTGGGGAGATGGAGGGAAATGTGAATGGATAGATGATGGACAGACAGAAAGATGGACATAGGTGGGCAGGCAGATGGATGGATGAATGAATGAATCCTTGTCCTGTACAATTTGTGATCTCAGTCTCCATTCAGGGGCTTCGTTTCCCCCACGTAGATGGACCAACCAACCCCTGAAGCACCCGCTTTGTCCCTGCTCTCAGGGAGAGGCAATCTCATCACTTAACAGGGAGGCGGCCCTTGCATGTCACTGAGCTCACCCCCAGTGCATGGTGACAGGGGAGTGATGATGGTTTTATCAGAAGGGACAAAACGACTCCTTGAGAAACAATCTCAGCCTTTTTCACAGAAAATATGCAGGTGGAATAAACATTACATTGAGAAACAAAAAAGAAAAATTAGAGGCCTCTAACATAGAAAGGAACATCTTCTAGGGCAGACCAGTCACCTAAAGCTGCTTGGCTGTCTTTTAGGAACTCTAAGTAAATTTAGATTGCCTGGCTCATCACCCACTCTGCCAAAAAGCTGGACGACTTCGGAAGCTCAAAGGTTTTATTAGTATAATAGATGAATTCACTGATCCTACTTGTTAAATGATTGGCGAGTAAAAGATGCACCGACTGCCCGGTGCACTCCTGCGGACATGCACAAGTGTATATTCTACTGTTTTAGAAATTGCACGTACATACCGGCTTATTTTTCAAGAGATGAAAAGATGAATTCAAAATCACAATGAACAATACATTGCCTGAACTGCATAGCGAGACCTTGTCTCAACGCGTGTCCTTGCTGGACATGTTTTCTAAATGGAAAATGGAAGAGCTGGAACCACATCAGCAGTTTCAGGGTGGGTGAGAAAAGCTCCCAGAGCAATGTTATTCACAGCATGCAGGGTTGGGCTGCGGATGCCCTTGTTCTACTAACAGGGCTGGAATCACCAGACCTCCCGCTGCGCTGGTGGGCGGGGCCTGGGGGGACGTGCTGACTCAGCAGGGCTGCCACTTAGTAGAGAGGTTGGGAGATCCCGCGTGTCATTCCGGACGTAGGTATTTATGGGGTACAGCGTGATACTCCAGCACGTGACCCACTGTGAGCCCATCAAATCAGGCTAATTCACACTTCCATCTTGTTACTATTACTTCGTTTTTTTGTCAAAAAGACAAAAAAAAAAAAAGCCATCCTCAAACACCTTGCCTTGCCTGCCTCACAGAGCAGCTACAGAGCAAGAGAATAGCGAGCTATAATCTTCTGCCTGACATTGGCTGTCACCATGGTAATGACCAGTGCTTGTTTTCCAGTATCTGACACTCTGGAAAAGACAAAATTACAGAGACAGTGCAAAGATCAAGGATTTCCAAGGATGACTAGGCAGAGTAGGGAGGATTTTTTTTTAAGAGAGGGAAATACCTGTGTAGTCAGTGGGTACATGTCATTATAAACTTGCCCAGGGCTGGATTTGGTGGTGCACAAATGCCTGTAATCCCAGGACTCAGGAAGCAGAGGCAGGAGAGTGGTTTCAAGTTCAAGACCAGCCTGGGCTACAAAGTGAGCTCAAAGCCAGCCTGAACTGCATAGTGAGACCCGGCTTAAAAAAGAGGGAAAAAAAAGAAGAAAGAAGGAAAGAAAGAAAGAGAGAGAGAGAGAGAGAGAGAGAGAGAGAGAGAGAGGCAGGCAGGCAGGCAGGCAGGCTGGGGAGATAGCTCAGTAGAATAAGCATGCTGCCCATGTCAGCCAGCCCTTCTGCCTGAGGGTGATCAGTCTGTTTTCTGGACGCCTGTGCAGAGGGTGTATTTATTCATCAATCTCCCAGGCATGTCACTTGACCATCACTGGTCTCAGCCAAGTCCCCTCACGTCACCTTATTGTCCCCACACCCCTTATTCTCCTGCCACCATTCCCTAGGCCATAGCCTGGGCCTCTGGATTCCTTCATGTGAAATGCACGGTATCGTAAGCCCAGACACTCGCATTTACATAACTTGCATCTCACACTGCCACTTACCTTTTTCCCTCCGTGGTGACACGTCTGATATCCACAGAGGCTGCTGTGTGCCCCAGCCGGGAGTGTCAGGGGCCCCCAGGATCCTGTCCCAGGGTTCATTTTTTCACCTCCTGGGAGACCGACTCCCCCCTTTCCACAGCAGGCCAGGATGAAGATCCCGCACCCCTCTTATGCAGGCCTGGGGTTGGATTCCCCTGGGAATTAGCACCAGATACAGGCCAGCTGGGGCTGCAGAGGAATCATTATTTACACGAAGTCCTCAGGGATAACTGGCCTTTCAAAGTGACATCCAGACACTGCATTCAGTTTTCACACTGAAATTGAAATCCACTTCTCTTTGTTCCTTTCCAGCTCCCCATTTGAGGGCAGTGCCAGGCACGTCCACGCCTCAGCTATAAGCATAACTTGGCATTATGGTCTGTGTCTAAGTGTCACCCCAAAGCCTCATGCAGTCATCGGGGAGGGCTTTGAGAGTTTGTAATGAACTCAGGGTCCAAGGTTGGGATTATGGGTGTGAACGCTAGATCCACACTGGGGTGATTAGCCTGGATGCAGTATAGGGAAAGGAGCAGATAGATAATACCAAATACATAAAATAAAGCTAATCCTCCCGCCCCTGCCCCTGTTGCTGTAACCACCCCGTTTCCCTTGTTGCTCTTGCTGTTTTGCTGCTTTCTGCCACCATGAAGCTCTGCCCTCTTCCGAGTGCCACCTTGCCCGGGAGCGAGCCCGGTATCGACTGTGTGAACTAAAGCAACCTTTCCTTCCTTAATTCTGGATGTCAGGTATTTTGTTGCAGCAATGAGAGAAAAGTAACTGACAGGTGTACCATCCTTAGGTACTGAATAGATTTATTGAATTCAATTTGATTTTGAGCCTGAGAATGCTGCGGATGTGCATCAGAGTTAGCCCTTTTCTTTTAATGTGATTTTTTAAAAAAAGATGGCCATAAATAAAATCCTAGAGAGCAAGCATTTTAGTTGTATTTTAAAAAATCGAACGTGGGTCAGTGAGATAGCTCAGCAGACCTAAGCACCTGCTTAGGCAAGTGCGGGGACTGGGGTTCGATCCTGGCATCACATGCCACCCTGCCCCGCCTTCAGGGTGCACTGAGCCGGCCACAGAGACCGCGTGTGGTGGCACGTGCCTGTAAGCAATCCCAGCCCGGTGGAGGCTGAAAACAGGAGTGTCACTATGAGTCTGAACTGCATGGTGAGACCCTGTGTCAAACACATAAAATAATAATGACAATAGGTTCTTGACCTTCAGGTAGGCCAGGGCCCTGCCAGGTCTGGGAGGGGACGAAGGAAGGAAACATCCTCAAAGGGACATTATGCAGTCGTGAGTAAGACTGCCGTGCATTCCTCCCTGGCGTGAGCCTAAAGGTAAGTGTTATCTCTCGTTTCCAAAAGTCCACCCTAGCAGTGACAATAAACAATAGGACCAGGTGACAAGGCTAGGTGATACCAAGTGACATACCAAGCCAGCAAGAACTCTTCCAACCTTGTGGTCCAGGAAGCTTAGAATGAAGATTTTTCAGATCACTCTTACGCAGCAAGACACTGGAATATACGTGCTTGGGGGGCAGGGGGGCTTAATCATTTTAAAATCATTTTTAACATTTTAAAATAATTTCTTCTCTGGGTGTGGTGGTACACACCTGTAATCCTAGCACTGAGGAGGCTGAGGCAGAAGGATCATTGCAAATTTAAGACCAGCCTGGGTTACAAAGTGAGCATAAGGATAGCCTGAACTGCTCTGTCCCAAAAGCAAAAATATAATAATAATAATAATAATTTTCCTCAAACATGATGTGCTAAAGAGTTCAATTATCTGGGAAACAAGAAGAAATCTCCTGCCTGCACCTCCAGCTCGTATTCGGCAATGGCAGCTTCCCAATGTATCTCAGACAGATACTGGAAGGAGGCCCCTGGGTCAATAGGAGCAAAGAAAGCCCTCACCTCTCAACCTCCCCGGGCTGGCCATCCCCTGGACAACGCAGCGGAAGAGGTAGGAGGGTGTGGAGCGGTCACCATGGATACTGCCTGAGTGATGGGAGCCATTTTTATGTACGGTGAATTAGAATTGAGCCATGGTCTAAAAAGGATAACATTAATTTTTTTCCCCCCAGAGCTGAACGTTTAAGGACTGAGGAGATAGCCAGTGGAATAAGTGTTTGCCTGGCAAGTGCAAGGTCCTGAGTTCAATCCCTGGTCATGAATAACAATAAAAAAGTGAACATTTAACTTAAATGTGCATAAATTATTTTTACTCTAATCAGTGAAATTCCATAAAATTTGAGGTGGTAAGGTAAGTTGGCTAATGGCACGTCTGATCAGTTTGAGTTTTACAGAGAAGGAAAGATGACAATTGAGACTGGGCGTGGTGACATGTGCCTATAATCCCAGATCTTGGGAGGCTGAAAATAGGCAGATCACTGTGAGTCCAACCTAGTAGTGAGACCCTGAACACCCCGTAGACCCTTCCCTAAAATACAAAAAAAAGAAGAAGAAAGAAAAAAATAAATAAAGACATGGATAAATTAAAAAAGAGAACCCTAACGATATACAATTATTATGGCTTGTTCCCCTAAAGCCTTAGGCAGTCATAGGTGGGGAGTTTCAATGGTGGCTAGATTAGGGCATGTGGTGCCAAGGTTAAGAGTCTAATCCTGGGCCAGCGAGATAGCTCAGCAGTCTAAAGTGTCTGTTTAGGCAAGCTTAGGCAAAGCGCAGGAACAAGGTTCAATCCCTGGCACCCCATGTGGTGCCAGCCCCACCCCCAGGGCAGGCTGAGCCAGCCAGAAAAAAAAGAGCAAAATCCTGGGAGTGGGTGGCACCCCTCAGATGACAGGTGGCCTGGGTGTAATGTGAAGGGACAGAGGAAAGCTGCTTTGTTACCCTGCTGCTGTGCAGCCGTCTGCCTGCCCTGCTCCACCATGCACTGTTTCTCCTCTGCTTGGCAGCCAACTAGGGACTGAAACCTCGAAACACTGTGCACCAAGATAAATCTTTCCTGCTCTGACTTTGCGGGTCAGGTATTTTGTCTCAGCCATGAGAAAATGAACTACAATACCCATGCTAACACAAATGGAAAGCAAGCAGCAACAGTTGAACTAGTTGTATAAATTAGGCACACCAATCTCAGACCAAGCAGGATACCGAGCAAGAGAAATTCATCAGAGATAAGAGGGCCACTGTGCAACGAAAAAAGGGGCTAATTCTCTGAGATCTAACAATCCTTCACATGTCTATTACAGGAGAGGGTAAACAAAAACAAACAAACAAAAAACCCCAACAACAACAAAAATACATGGGGCAGAAGATGACAGAAGGAGAAATAGCTAAGCCCATTATTATAGTTGGAAACTGCATCAGCCCTTGATCAGAAACTGACAGATCCAGCAAGCAGAAAGTCACCTACAATACAGGAGGACTGAACAACCCCATCAATCAACCGGATTTGACTAGAATTCATAGAATACTTGATCCAACAACAACAGAATACACATTTCTCTTGACTCACATAGAACATTCATCAAAGTGGACCACATCTGGGCCAAGAAAACACACCTTAATGAATTTAAAAGGATAAATGAGAGTCAGTGAGATAGCTCAGCAGTCTAAGCACCTGCCTGGCAAGCACAGGGACCCGGGTTCGGTCCCTGGCACCACACGCTGCACCAGCCCCACTCCCAGGTGCACTGAGGCATGGTGACGCATGCCTGTAATCCCAGCACTGAGGAGGCTGAAAACAGGGGGATCATTATGAGTTTGAGCTGCATAGGGAGACCCTGTACCAAATACATCAAAAAAAAAAAAAAAAAAAGGACAGGGCTGGTGAGATGGCTCAGTGGTCTAAAGCGCCTGTGTCAGAAAGTTTAGGCCACTGCAGGGACCGCAGCTTGATCCCAGGCACCACATGCTATGCCAGCCCCACCCCCAGGGCAGGCTGAGCCTGCCATAACACAAACGAGGTTTAAGAAAATAAAATAATTTTTTTTAAAAAGGACAAATACTCCATGTTATTCAGTCATCATTACACAAAATAATAAATAAATACCATTAATCTGAAATGTAAATCACTAGCCAAGGAAAATGGAGTTTACCCTTTAAAAAGCAATGACTTAGACAATTTACTGTGAAACAGTGTTCTTTTCTACCTATTCAAAAACTGCAGAGTTTAGAAACCTCAAGAAATGGTAACATTCTGTTGAATAGTTTTCAGAACCAAAAGTGAAAATTGATCTGTATCTCTGCTGGGTTTCTGTCCTCCTTCCTTTGCGTAAGGGGAATACATCCCAACTCCTAAACAGACCGATTTCCCCATGAGCCTCAGAATCGAGCCCCCCAACACGCTCCTTTCTTGAGTCACCCAAAGCCCTCCGCCCATGGCTCAGCCCCAGTGCACACAAGCACATCTGACAGCTGAAAAGGTTGCCAGATTTAGCACATTAAAAGACATATTCCTAGGTAATATTGCATCTCAGATAAACAACAAATAACATTTACCTGCATGTGACCCAGGCAACATTTGGGACATACTTAAAAATCTTTGTATACCTGCAATTGAAATTTAATATAGGTGTCCCACATCGTATCTGGCAAAGCTGTCAATTACCCTATAACCCTACCTTCCAGTAACAGCCCTATTTCTCTGGTCTCTGCTTAACAAAACTTCCAGAAAGCGAAGTTCATGTTTTCATTTACATCATCTCATCCTCCGCCATTCCCTCTCTACATTGGCTCATTCTCTGGCACTCTACTGAAACTGCTCTTGTTGGAGCCCCTGGTGATACCCAGTCATTAGATCCCCAGTTGGAGCAGGACATTTGTCTTACCCCACCAAGCATGTTTCGAATCCTCTGTTTGTGACAGTATCTATCACACAGCTGCTGGCCCACAGATATTTGTGCCATGAATGCATTTATGTACCAGTACTGTGTTTAGTGGCTTTGACGCCCCATTCAGAATTGAGATTGTTTCTTCATACAAGTGACATGCTCTAATTGTGGAAGCAAATGTCAGCATCATTTGTAAGTATTTTCCCAAGATGTATCAAACATGACCGCCTCCTACCTTTACTTTATGCCATGTTATGGTTTTTGTCTAGATGTCCCCTCAAAGCCTCATGCAGTCGTGAGGCAGGTTTCTAGAGTCCTCAGTTGACTACTCCTTCCCCAGGGCATGTAGCCTGCATGCAACATAAGGTAGGGAGAGAGGCAGGCTCCTTGCTTCTCTCTTTTCCTCTTGCTGCTTTTGAGCTATTTTCAGCCACCATGAACTGTTGCCCTCTGCCATGTGCCACTCTGCCCGGAGCCAGCCAAGTGTGCATGGAAATCTCCACAAAATATGAGCTCCATACACCTTCTCTGCCTTCATTCTGGGTATTTGACATCTTATCTCAGCAATGAAAGAACAGTCACCAAGACATGGCTCAATCAAGCATAATGTGGTGGTGGAAGTGTTTCCCACTGTGCTGACTCTGAGGAGTTTCCGTCCCACATGACTGCAGGTCGAGAAATGTCCCACCCGTAGCTTTTTCTCCCCTCCAAGTGTGACAGTCCCTACCTCCTATCTCACTGGTATATGGGTGGTGGCAAACATTGAGGAGCAACTGCACAGACTTGGGCCCCACACAGGCAGCTTTTCTGCTGCAAGACACAAAAGCAACCAGCTTAGTGCTAATAGAGGACCAGCTTCCCCAGGACGTGGGAGTATGGCCTCGCTGAGAATTTGTGTGTTCTGTTACTGGACCAAGACCTACTTTCTATAAGGTTCTGTGTTCTAGAATACCACAAATTATGTGACCTTCTTTCTCATGGCAACACTGCAGACATTCGGAGACCATTTCTCTCTTACAAGTCTAAACCCCTCTGGGGAAATATTTGCTTTCCTCAGTCGTTGCTCAAACGAAACACTTTCTAGTTCTGCCTTCTTGGTGACCCTTCTGTGTCTCTCCACCCAGTTCACAAGAATTTCTCTCAAAATGTGCCACATAAATTCTTCATGTAATCAGCAGAAGAGAAACACACACATTCACACACACACACACACACACACACACACACACACACAAGGGCACTACATTTCCATGCATAAGGCTGGGTTGATCTTTTAAAAATCCCTAATATTCTTAATGCTCTCCATCATGTCCATAAACTTTTTCTTTTTTTTTTTCTTTTGTGGGACCGGGGCTCAAACTCATGACCTTGCACTTTCCAGGCAGGCACTTGTGCCACAGAGCTATCACCCCAATCCCCCATAAACTCTTTTTAGTCCATATCCCCTTTATCCTCAAGAGAGGTATTTAAAACTAGAAAAATTCCACAATTAATTAAGAATAAAATCTTCATCAATTCTTTGGCCCTGTGTTTTAGATTCTCAACTACCATAATACAACACTTCTAAAAACTTTGAGCCATCTGAAATTCAATAAGTCACAATGAGTCCATTGATCTGAAGAGCATGTCTGTTATGGTTTATGTCTAGTTGTCCCCCCCGAAAGCCTCATGCAATCATGGGGCGGGGACTTCTAGAATTTGAGACATGAGTCATGATCCACTAGGATTATGTGTTACAATTGGTTCCTCCCTGGAGTATGACCTGGGCCTGCCTAGGATATGATCGGCTCCTCCCTAGAGTGGGATCAAGGGCCCATCCTGGGGTGTGATTGGCTCCACCCTAGGGCACAATGGGCCCACGTCAGAGTGACTGAGCACAAAGAGACTTTTTAAAGGGCTGTTACTCTCTGCTCCGGTGAGTTGGTTGTTCTGCCGCCATGAACTGGATGCCCTCTGCCCTGTTCCACTCAGCCTTGGGCCAGCCGAATATGGACTGAAACCTCCAGCAACTGTGAGCTAAATAAATCTTTCTT
>PVKN010007656.1:0-26291 GCA_004027915.1 Capromys pilorides | reverse complement strand
AGATTTCAAATACATACTCTTCCCACTCTGCAATTCTTCTTCCCAACTAAAGCATGAAAATGATGACACAGAGTTCTTTATGATTACTATAATAAGAAATAGTTTTTTATGCTTCTTATAGTCAGAAAAGCAGAGAATCTTATGGTTAATGAATATTCATTTATATAATCTTAACCAGTGAACATAGACACTGGCTTTTAATTTTTGTTGTTATTTCACATTAAAAGGGATTGAAGGCATTTGGAAGACTGCAGAATAAGGAAGAAAGAAGAAATTAAATTCAATTTTCACTGAAGAAGGTCTGGACAGGAAGAAGCCAAGTATGGATGATGAGGGGATGAGTGTGATCCAATCAGCTTTAAGTACGTAGGTATATTTTTAAATTGTAAATTGACAATTGATGGTTTTATATATTTAAGGCATTCCAAGTGATGCTATTGCTTATGTATACATTGTCGAATAGTTAAGTCAATCTGACATATCCATCATCTCTAACACTTATCACTTTTATAGTTAGAACATTTGAAATTCACTCAAGCAAGCAAATAATTTATTTCTCCTAATTGAAAGTTTGTGTCTTTCACCACTATTGTCCCATTTTCCCTCTTTGTTTCAAAATATATTTTTTTAGATGAAAAGTTTATTAAAATAATGATACTTACTTAAAGATTGGTGATAGTTGCTCTGTGAAAGGCTTTCCTGTCCTCAACCTCTTCCTTTGTCTGTCATTCTTCCTCTGTCAGTCACAGACTGTCTCAGTGCCTACTCAAAGCCACGCTCTGTGAAGTCTCGAGGGTATGAGGATAGTGTGGCCTGTCTCATGCCCTCCAGAATCGTGGATTTAGGCTTCCGTGTTGAAAGCTTTTCTCCTGTCACTGAGTCCCACTGTCAGAGTGGAGAATGTAGGAGATGACATTGAATTACAACCTAGATATTTCCAGGGTCCCAAGCAGTTTGATATATACAGAGAGGTTCTCCCCTCACTTTCAAGTTTCATCCTAGTAATTTTCTAATTGATACACATCTTTGTACCTGGTTGCCACCCTTTATTATTTTTCTGGCTGCTGAACCATAATTATACATTCACCATCTTTTGATTTGTGGAGATACAGTTAAGGAATAGGGGTGGAGGAATTGACTTATTTCACCTTCTCAAGAAATCCAGAGTCAGGGAGAAGACATGCAAATAAAGCATTGTTATACTGAGTCAAGCTGATACTCTCCCTCTTATGCATTCATTCTCATTTAGAACCAAAGAAAATTAGCATAGGTGGAGATTATATCCTACCTATCTTGGTTCCCATTAGTCAACACAATGTTTTTTTAACCCATTCTTTAAAATCTTTGAAAACTAATTTAAAAATCATATATGTCTGTGGGACATACAACACTGGGAGTGAACTTGAGCATAAGCCGTGGCCCTTGGGTGGTAATGATGTGTCAATATAGGCTCACTGATGGTGACAAACATGCACTGTGGTGAAGATGTTAGGAATAAGGGAGGCTGTATGGGGCATGGGGACTAGAGAGTTATGAGAACGAACCCCATGTTCTGCTTAATTTGGCTGTAGAAGCTAAAGCAGCTCTAAAAATTAAAGTCTACTAGTGAAACCTTTAAACATTTATGGGGTTATTGTGCAAACTTATAAAAAGCATAGGAAAATGCAAAGAGTAAGGTAAACGTCATGCAACATTCTCCTATCTCCAGGATGCAATGCATAGGGTGAATGATTTGTTGAAATTTCATCACAGCTTCCCTGATTGCGGCTATGTGTCATGTCTATAAATTTTCATAAAGAGGGATGAAAAAGTATGTGTGTTTCACTCCATGTGTTGTTTTCTTGTCTATTAACATTGATTCAAATAATTTTTTAATAGCTGTGTAGTATGAATGTGGCATAATTTACCTAACTAGTCTCTAATGGAATTGCCATTTAAGATTTTTCATTTGTATAAATAATACTCCAGTGATTTTTTTGGAGGGGTGGGTACTGAGAATCGAACTCAGGACCTTACTCTTACCAAGCAGGCATTGTGCCACTGGGTTATACCCTAGCCCCATGAACATTTTAAAATGTGAAATCTTTGTGCATTATAATCTTTTTTGGATCTATATATCTTTCCAGGTGATAGCATGCATGTCTTGGAGAGGGATGTTAAAAGATGTGTAGACTTAATATGCACCATAATTTTTTACAGAAAATGTACACAAGTAGACAGAGAATTGCAAATACTTCTAGCTCTAAAACTTTTCTTAGAGAAAAAGAGGAAGAAGTCCTGGCTGTGAGATCACAGACAGAATGCCTACAGCTCAGGGCCTTGCACTCAGTGTGCGATCAGCATTAACAATGGCTAGTAGAGCTGGGCGTGGCGACACACACCTGTAATCCCAGCACTTGAGAGGCTGGAGGATCAGTGTGAATTTGAGACCAGCCTGAACTACAAAGTGAGCTCAAAACCAGCATGAACTGCATCGTGAGAACTTGTCTCAAAAAGACAAAATAATGATGATGATGATGATGATGATGATAATAATAATAACTGCTAATATCATTCTGGATGTTATTACTTTGTTTTGGTCCAAATCTCTTTCCTGAAAAAGACTGAGCATGGCACCGGGTGACCTAATATAATAGCAGAAGCAAGAATGCCCACCTTTCTGTTGCTTCAAAGCTTCTGACTCTGTCCATCATTACATCTGATCTTGAGAAACAAATGATCACTTTGAGGTTACAGTTGTGGTCACACCACCATCCTCTTTAGATACACAGGGAATGGGGACAGTGACAGCAGGCTTTCTCATCTGGGTTGAAGAAAGAGTGCACAACTTTTCTGGCTTTTGCCACACTATTGACTTTGCACTGCCTTTCTTGTTCTAAGAAATAGCAAGCAACATGTAGGTTTACACACAGCATTCTGTCTTGGAGTCTGGACTCTCACAGTGATGGAGCTCAAGGTCAGTCCCAGACCAGTCCAGGAGCTGATCAAAGTCACCTGAAACTGTCTCCTTCATCTACCTCAGCTTTAGTGTAAAAGTTAAGAAAAAAAGGTAAATGAACAAACAAACCTTATACCAAAGTATTTCTGCTCAAATCTACTATTCATTTTTTTGTGACATTGTGTGTAACTCCTCTGTTTTATACAGTTTTGAACATCACCTTCAGTAAAAAGCAGTTCTTGCTATATTTGGTTTAGCTCAGATTTATTGACCCAGGAAGAGATGGTAGCAAAATTTGTAAGATTCCTTTTGGGATGCTTATAATAATGAACTAATTTTCAGTCACCTTGGGTCAGTAAAGCAGGAAAAAGTTAGGTGCAGAGAGAGAAATTCAGCAGTCATGCTTGTGCCTATGGACCTGTTGTTTATGACTATGGTAGACTTGATAATATCAGAAGTACTCATGTTTTATGAGAATTAGAGACAATGGACAGTTTGTATTAAACTTGACAGTAAAAATAATAGCAAAATTTCTCTGGTCTCTCACTGACCTTGAAGGAGTTCTTAGCTCCACTGGTCATAGCACATCATGAATTCTGCTACCTCCCTTGCAAATACAGTAGGACTTTTGAGTCAAAATCTTGTGGCATCTCAGAGAAGCTGAACTATATGTAATAACTATAATTACCACTTATTGAACACTTGCTGAGTACTTACCACCATATTAGGTTCTCTATGCTTATAAGTCCCTATGTATTTATTGAGAGCCTACTATGTGCCAGGCATTTTTCTAGGGGTTCCAAATACACAGAATCAATCTTTTCTGCAAACTTTCATTTCCGTAAGAGGAGATGATTGTCATGCTTATACACAAACAACAAACATAAAAAATATGGTCAGTGCTACACCAAGAATGATAATAGGGAAATGTGGTAGAGAGCGATTAGATGGTTAAGAAAGGCCTCATCATAAGAGGCATATTTAAGTTGAAATCTTAATGAAAGGGGCACCCCTTTGGGTAAGTAGGAATAATTTAATCCTCATAGTACCATACTCAGCTCTATTTCCATGGGAAGTGAAGATCTGAGAGCAAAGGAAACTTCACAGTGGTCCTCTGGACCCCACTGAAAAGCCAGTCAGCTTATAAATGTCTCTGTCAAGAGATAACAATGGATGTGGGCAGCACAAGGTGGGAGGGGAATAGGGGAGACAGGTGATTTGGAAAACGTAACCTCACAGTTTATTATTTCAGGTGTGACTGGTCTGTGTGAAATAAATTTGGAAAGAAAAAGTGAGCAGTATTTTGATGAGCCTGCGAAGAGCTTGCCCAGGGGTGAGGGTGAGGAATACCCAGAGTCCAGGCAAGCAGGGCCAAGCTGACCTCAAAGAGAAAAGTCTTTGGCCCTGGCTGGCTGTGGGTCTGGTACCTTCCTCAGGCATCACTGGAGAAAATCGCTGTGAAAATATCACAATTAAAATTAGTCTCTAAGAGGAACAGTGGATTAGGTTTCCTTTACTATAATAAATATCTAAGATAATCAACTTATAAAAAGGAAAAGTTTATTTTGGCCTACAACTTGGGAGGTATTAGTCCCTGGTTAGGCAGAACCATTGCTTTAGTGAAATTGGAAGGCCAGCAAATCATCATGGGAACATGTGGGTAATAAAACTGCTTACCTCATGATTGGGATAGGAAAGAGGGGAAGAGATGGAGTGCCTGCCTGGAAAGTGTAAGGTCCTGAGTTCAATCCTCGGTTCTAAAAAAAAAAAAAAACCCTATGAATATCTCAGATCTACCAACTGAAAATGGGCATGGTGGCACATGCCTATAATCTCAGTGCTGGGGAGGCACTCCCCAGCAATCACGTCAGTGGCATTCGCCATTGTGAGTGATAGATCCTGCAAGCCCCTACCTTGTAATGTTTCTACCACCATGAGTTGCTGCCCTCTGCCCTGTGCCATTCTGCTTTGGAGCCAGCTGACTATAGACTAAAACCTCCATCAACTATGAGCTAAATAAACGTTTCTTTTCTTGGTTTTGAGTGTCAGGCATTTTGTCCCAGCAGCAAGATAAAAGAAACAAACACCAGTGTTTTGCAAACTGTCCACTTCTAAATGAAAGATGAGTATAGAATGGTTTCTTCCCAAAGAAGGAAAGCATGGCTGAGTGGATCCAGGTTGCAGCAGGCATGAGAAGCACACTCTCCAGCCTCCAGGTGTGGGTCTGGGCTCTGTTTCTCCTGAGCCCACAATCTCCAGTGCAATGATTTAGTTCCTATGAGGCTGACTGCTTCCTAAGACAAAAAAAGGAACAGTTTTCATTCATCATCTCTGTGTTAAAAATACGTACATAGAGCTCAGAGGTAGGACATTTGCTCAGCACTTATGAGGTTCTGAGTTCAATCCCTAGCAAGACAGTATCAAATAATAAATAAATACATAAATGGGAAGATTTTCCTTCTTGGGCCACAGTTACATGCTCTTATGTATCTCTTAATTCTTGATTTGGGGAACTGCCTTATTGTGAGGATCTGAGACTCTCCATGGGGTTTGAGTTCCTGTCTCCTTCCTATAGAGCTAATATACTTTCACAAAAACTAGGTAACTCTTAATTACATAGTAATACTCATGCAGTGTGATCTAGTATCCCTCAAAACAGGTCTCTACATATACTGTTGGATCACAGTATAGGTATATGTGCATTAGTATGTGTATAAAATGCATTAAAAATGAGAACAAACTGGGTCCAATCTAGGTGCCACTTAATCTCAACCCCTCAAGGTGAGGCCAGGGATCTATATTTTAACAAGTCCTGCAGGTAATTCTCTAAAATACAATTATTGTTTACTTATTTATTATAGGGTCTCATATGCAGCTTGGACTCATAGTTATTCTCATGTCTCAGCCTCCCCAGCACTGAGATTACAGGCATGTGCCACCATGCCCATTTTCAGTTGGTAGATCTGAGAGATTCATAGGGTTTTTTTTTTTCTTTTTAGAACCGAGGATTGAACTCAGGACCTTACACTTTCCAGGCAGGCACTTGTGCCCCTGAGCTAACTCCCCAGCCTGGATTCATAGTTTTCAAAGCTCTTTATATGATTTGAATGTATAGCCAAGATGAAGATCGCCCCTGGCATGACTTGACATAGGACAAAGGTCAATATAGTGAACTCGGTCCTTCATTCAGTCAATCAGAGTATATCACTTCCAGTTCCCAAGGACCTTTTTTACACTATTGGTCATATTCTTGTCCTTGAATCAGAAATGCAATTTTAGCAAACAACACAGATACCTGCAGCTGTTTTCATAGCTATGTGAGTACAAGAATCACTTGGGCACCTTGCTAGAAACCAGATATTTGGGACCAAATTCTAGATGCTGTTTGCTTTAGCAGGACTGGGCTGAAGCCTAGGAAATAATTTGTAACATGTGCCTGGGGGATTCTGATGCAAGTTAGTTTTGGTCCAACTCTGTGAAACACTTTAGGCCAGTACTTCTCAGGTGGGGCAGATCCTGTATCTAAGAATAGGATACTTGACAATGTCTGTAGTCATTTTTGGTAGTTACAACTGGGGCGTGCGCACGTGTGTGTGTGTGTGTTTGTGTGTGTGTGTGTGTGTGTAGAGACAACTGGGGATGTTGTCCAACATTTTACAACAAAAGAATACCCTCTTGTAACTAATCTGGCCTATCTGGCCTATGATGCCAATATCAGCTAGACAAAGAAAACGTATTTTCACTTAACATTTCTTTTGATTCAACCTCCTAGTCGTCTAGCCTATCAGATAAGAGATTATCCCTTTAGAGTCTCTGTAGCCAGGGTAGAGCATGGAGCAGGGAATTTGCCAGGCACATATAAGTCTCTGAATTCAGTTCTAGCACTGTGAAGAAAAAAAAAAACTTGCATAGTTATTTCTGGTACTAAAAATCATCAACATAATTCCTTTCCCTAAAGCAAACTTTCTTTAGGCAAATATCCCCAGTCCCTTCACTTCTGAGTCTGGCTTCGTCCCCCTCTCACTTGACACATAAATGTTTCTGACATTTCAAAATAACTAAAACACTCTTTGACCACATAATGGGTCTGTGACTGGCAAATACCCATGGCCTACAAGAAGGAGGAAAACCCTGGGACATCATTTTCATTCTAAACACTTACTATAAATCTATGAACCTTGCTTTAAGACAATGATTCTCATAGTGTTTGCAACAGTCACCAAATAGTATGGTTGGGCTAGACCTGTTGAGGTGCTCTACAATCAACATGAGGACCTGGGTGCCACCCAAGGAACATAGCCTTTGTATGGGGAAACTTGTTGGATGTGTTTGTCACAATGTCTGACACATTGTTGACAACTGTGAACAACTAACTTGGTCCCTAAGCCAACCCTAAGTTCAAAGGCTGGCAAGTAACTGTACACAGTTCTGCAAGAGAAATGCACAAGAAAACAATGCTCTTAATGGTTCTAAAAATAGCCAAGTGATTACTTATGAAGGTCTCTTAAGAAGATGCTCTTAACTGCTAGCGGGAAGCAGCACAGGGCTCATTTGTTTGTTGATAGGTTCTGTCTCTATGTAGTCAGGAGATTTAGAGTGTTGGAAACCCAACCAATATTTGGGTTACTACGCTAGAGGGGTGACCATAGCCAACAACAAGGAATGGCCCTCAGCAAGGCAGACCTTGACCACATTTTTTACTAAATTAATCATTCTAGTTTTCCTGATCAGTTATAACACTTGGCATGAGTATTGTGGTGAAATGTGTTTACTACATTTTTACTTGATGTGTTGGGGCAATCTATCAGCACCATCAATTCTTTAAAGCTACAGTAGAGCTATTCTACCCCCAGCAAGACTGTGGAAGGAAGAAATGAAACATATCACAGACAGGTAGTGAAGTTCAACCAACTTAGCAACTTTGTGGTTAATCACCCACGGAATACTTGGCTCTTTTTATTTTCTATATTTTAATTTTCAGTCTGGAAATATATGATAACATGCCCTACAGCTATGAAAAGTATGAAAATGTGTTTGTTTCAAGTAGTTGGCTAGGTGCTTCAGCCGCAGGCCTACCACAGGTGTGAATATTTGTTTATAATACAAACACAGCAAAATAAACAGTCCCATTTTGTTCGTCCCTTTCCCGTACAATGCTTTGAATATTTTCTTTGTGATGGTCAGTGACTTTGTTTAACTTAAAAAGAGCCTGAATGGAAAGGAAGGGACTAGAGACTTATAACTGTTTGTACAAGGGCCTGAAGTGAGTGATGGTTAAACCAAGCTGGGCATAGAGCCCTGACATTTTGTCAGCTCCCTCAGGAGACAGATGTGATGTCCACGACTCACCTGTCAAGTGCTGATGGAAAAACAACTCTGTCATACATACCCTTAAAGGCTACACATATGACCTCTAACCCTGGAACTCTTTCCGGGCTTTTCCACTGGGTATCTAAATTCTTTCAAATATTTCCAGCTGGGCATCTCCTTGAGTTGTAATTGTAGCTCAACATTTTAACACTGGTAGTCATTGTTGAGGGAGTATCCCTCTCCCTTTTCTTTGCCCCATGGCAGTGATTGGTTCTGAAGTCTCATTGGTGGCCCTCATTATTCAAAAGTCAGCCTTCCCTCACTGTTGAATCTTAGAGTTCTACCAGAGGTGATATATTCTGGAGTGTGCTAAAATTCCTGTCCTCATGTTTAATTTCTCAGCGGTGGGGAACCTTATAGAGGTTTCACTTGATGCGAACAGCCAGCTACAGGATGTATGTCATAGGTTCACCACTACTATCCAAAGTCCCCCGAAAGAGCCTACAAGACAATAAACTTCCATGCTATGAGGTTCTGTGTCTTCCAAGTGACAATTTCAGTTTCTGTCCTTACAAAAGAGGGCACAATAAAGAAGGAACCTTGACACAACCTGATATCAAACTTTAGTGTTAAATAAAACCTAGAACTAAATTTCAAGGCCATGTACAAATATTGTTTAAGCTTCATTTTATACTAATGTGATAAAAAAAAAACCACCCAAAAAAGGAAAATAGGTATAGATAAATATATATATAGATATAGATATAGATACAGATATAGATATAGATATAGATAAATAAATAACACCAACACAGAGTGAAACCAAGAGAGAAGAATTCAGGCTAAAAGCAGTATTCTTCCTTTCAACGAAAAGGATTATAGCATACAAACAAGTCTGCATAGCAAATAAATGAGTCAGTTGACAGAGTCCACTTGAACTACTAAGTAATGAATTTCATAGAGGTAAACAAAATCACCTAAAATTATGCCAGTGGAGGGTAGGAGTACTTGGTCCCACTGAAACCCTCTCAAGATAAATCAGAATGACTTTGAACTCTATCCACAGGGCAACAGATCTGTAGCAGGCTCATTTAGAGTGGAATATTTCCACTGTTTCTTCCAGTGATGATTCCTTTTCTCTCTGGTTTCCCAGATTGTCAGACCAAAGGATCTCAGCATTTGTTGAGCACATGGATGTTCATAGCTCCTCTACAGAAATTTCCACTGAAATGAGCTAAAAATAACCAAATGAAAGGAAGGCCATGGTCTATATCTTTAAAAAATGTTAACATCATTTCCTTCGTTTTACAGATGAGGAAGTTGGGATTCAGAGAAATGAAGTGGCTTTGCGCCAGTGTTACAGAGGTAGTAAGTGACAAATTCTTAATGAGGACTTGTTTCCATCATTTTTTATAGCCCTAGATTTAAGTCACTGCTTATTTCTAAAGCTAAATTTGCACATTATGATATTCTATGGATACTAACCTTTTGAATTTCAAAATCTGTGACTGCTAATCAAGTAGGCTTATAGTTATTACATTACAAAAATAAACTCTGAAAGATTATTCTCTTTCTCATAGCACACGCACTTATGAGAAAGAGAGAAGGAGGGAGAGACAGAGACAGAGACAGAAAGAGTATTCATGGGAGATTGGTTTGAGAAGCCTCCTCAGATACCATATTTACATATGCTCAAGCGCTCAAGTTTCTTTAAAACATGGTATAGTAGGCTGGTAAGATAGCTGAGCAGTCTAAGCACCTGCCTGGTAAGCTCAAAGATTTGAGTTCAATCCCTGAGAAAAATTAGAATAATAAATTGAGTATTCATATAATGGAAAATCTGCATAACACTGTGCTGTATCTCTCCCTATATATTATATACATATTATGTATATACTGCCTGTATATCTATTATATTATTATTTAAATATGTTCTTTGTCTTACAATATATTTGGTACCAGCAATCATTACAAAGCGCAGACTTGTAGTGATCCTCCTCTTTCAGCCTCCCCAGAGCAGGGATTACAGGTGTGAGCCACCACACTTGATTTTGTCTTACAATACAGTATATCACAATAAACTCATTGTAAATTGAGAACACTGTTAGTTGACAATACACCTACATTATTGAATGTCATAAAATTTAACTTATCTTAAATGTGCCCAGAGTATTTACCTTAACCTATAGCTTGGCAAAGAATTACCAGTATGGTTGACAATCTAACACAAGTTCTACTTTATAATAAAGAATTGAATATCTCATGCAATTTATTGAGCACAATACTAAAAATGAAAAAAGGAGTGGTTGTATAGCTGTGCTTTCCCACCATTGTAAAGTTCAAAATTGGAACCAATATATACAAGGGACTCTGTGTGTGTGTGTGTGCATATATATATATATATATATATATATATATATATTCATGTACATCAGTGTATACTTCTTAACACTAAATGACAAAGTATATTGTAGTAAAATATATAGCATATCATTTAACTAAAGCTCAAATTATGGAAAACATTTAAACATATACGTACACATAGTAAAAACATAAAATTGCTTATTGCTGCAAAAAATAATATTGAAGAGAGTGGCTGTGATTTAATCTAATCTGTCTCATATATTAAAGTACTACTGCTTTCTGTCCTGGAGTTCAGGTTCCTATTGCTGTGATGGCAGGTCTTTCACCTCTTAGAAAGCCATTGTGCCTCACTTTGGAGACACGCTGCTTTAAGTACCTTAACTATTGGTCTTCCAAGTAAGATTTCATTTAGTTAAAGAAGGAGGTGTGTCTCATTCCATTTTGTGTTGTTGTGATAAAATACGAGCTCATGTGTATTTCAAAGAAAAGAAGTGTATTTAGCTCACAACTTGAAGGCTGAAAGATTGGCTTGTAGCATGTATGGGTGAGCAGGATGAGCAGGGCAGAGGCCAGACACTCTTTTCTGATAACACCTTTTGCACTGTCTGATGCAGATCCAAGAGCCTCACCCTGTCTTAGAAGACTGGCATTCATCTCTTCCAGAGTTGTGTTGTTATGACCTGATGGGCTCTCTTTGAGTCCTCACTGTTCAATACCATTACTCTGGAGAATTAAGCCTCTTCCTGAGTGTTAGTGGGACAAAATCCCATTCAATTCATAGTGGGTGGAGGTGAGATCTTACTGTCCAAGACAGGGGTTTTTAATTGCCTTTAGTATAAAATGCAAACACTTAGCATGTAGCTATAGAGGCAGGGTTTGGTTCTGAACATCCCCCTACACACACACACACACACACACACACACACACACACACACACACACTGCAACTGCATGGTCTTTCTTCCCCGACCTACAGGCCCTCCAGTACTATTTCACCTGCTCACGTACTTGTTCCTTTGGCCTTGTCTGGCTGACTGCACTTTCCAGCTTCTTAAACGACCTGCCGGGGATCGGGGGGGGGGGGGGTCTTCTTTATTTTCTCACACACTCTCATGTGCCTGTTTAATAGCACTGCTTCCCATTTTCTCAATTTTAGTGTGCCAGTAGCCCATTACGTATCTGGAGTAGTTTGTTGTAAGACAATAAACATCACAATAAGACACACAACAAATGCTGTTTTACAATATGTGTGCTATAGCAAATCTTTTCATAGGGTGAGCTGAGATGCTTGCAGAAATAAACGTTGAAGCAAGAACTGATTTCACAATAAATTGGTTAATTACTTAAGTTTCTCAAGACAAAACTCAAGAGTCCTCAGTCAACCTTGGAATAAGTGACAAGGCTTTACAAGAGCTGAAAGACCTGTCATTGCAGCAATAGGAACCTGCACTCCAGGACAGAGAACAGTAGTTAGTCACATTAATATACGAGACAGATTAGATTTAATCACTAGTTAAGAAAGCCAAACCTCAACAGAAAAATCTCAGTTATACTCATGTGTATATAGAGTTGTCATGGCCACACCTTTGGTTGGCAAGAGCACTCAGTGCTGTTTCTCCCCAGGTTGCCTTCCCCCTCCTGCCTGTTGTGATAGTCTGCAAAGTTCCTACTGAAATGTGAGATAGCAAACATGTGGTTGGTGTGGGTGTGTTTGTCCTTCTGTGCAAACAAGATTGACTGCTTTATAAGAAATAAACAAGCAGAGATTGAGCTTCAGGCAAAACCCAGAGTCGCACCTACCAGGAACAAGGGTTGATGTGGGGGTGTGGAGGGGGTTTAGGTACGTGAGCTGAGCACTTGGTCCTCATAGAGACTGGAATTGCAATGGAAGCAGGGTGAAGGACACTATAATGGGGTGGAGAGGCCTGGTGATTATAATGGTTCCAATTTTTTTTTTTTTTTTTTTTTTGTAGTAACTAAGATGAGCCAGTTACCATGATCTTTATTTAAGTTGGTTTATTTTATCTTTTCAGAAATACAAGTAGTTTTGTTATTCTTATTTTACATGTGAAGACATTGCAGGTCACAAAGGTTAAATAGTTTCCTATGGTCACACAGGGCCAGAACCAAGATTTTAGCCTGACATTGTTTATCTCCAAAGTCTGTGCTTAGCTATCCCTGGTTCAGCCTCAGCCTTCAGTTGGCAGGATAGTTTGCAGGCCAAGAGAAAGTTTCTGCCTTAGCACTATGTTTGTGCCTCTGTGTATATCTGTGTGTATGTGTGCACACATGCGTGTGTTTGTGTTTGTGTCTGCGTGTAGGGATTTTTTAGGGGCTAACAAACATAATGAGAAGAAAGTCAATTTCTGAAAGCTTTCTGAGGTGTACCATCAAGGACAGACCTGAGGATCCTTGACAATGTACACTGAAGGATACAACAAAAGAAATTGAGGATACAACAAAAGAAATAAAAAGTCTTCCTGAGGAGAAAGGAAGAAGCACAAAATCTATAGGAAAACAAGTAAAAATAATAAATAGATAGTGTACCAGCCAATTTATCAAATGCTGTGAATTGCTGATGTTGGATTTTGGATTGAGTTTGTATTTTTACATAAGCAACTCCATGTAGCTAGGTCCAGGGTGGTCTTATACAGGATAGCAATGATACTCCTGAAGCTAAGAGAAGTCATCTCAGTCTCCAGGAAAGAGGAGTTAATAAATACCACAACCTAATGTGTGATTCCCACCTCATAACAAAAACTTTATTGAATTCATCATGATCAATGGCATTTCGACTTTGCTATTCAGAGTGTGATCCACAGCCCATCTACATCACCTGAGAACATATCCCAGACTTACTGAAGTACAACTTGCATTTTAACAGGATCTGAGTTATTCCTGTGTATAGTAAAGCCTGAGAAATACTGCCTCGGAGTGCACACTATGCCATCCTGGGCACCTGGTGAACTGTGCAGCCTTCACAGCCTGTCCCAGAGAGCACATCTTCTCCATCGTTTCCCCCAGCAGAATTAATCTCTCCTGCGTCTCTGTTATTTCTCCGTAGCTCCTACTTGTCATGACCACTGCTCATTATCAGTATTGTTGGCCCATTTGTGAGGAGGACTACTGGTGTTAGTCCTCTTTGCACTCTTATGTCAGCCAACTGGGTCACTTTAATAAGAAAAGTTCTAAAAACTACTCAATTTTGTTGTAGTTGACAAGTAAAGCTCCCTTTTGGACAGTGGTTTGAAAATATTACTGTACACAAAACCCATCAACTAAGCTCATTCAGCTGGATACCAATAGAACTACCCTCAACACACACCCTGGTTCTGAATTCTCAGGTTTAGTTGAGTCCAATTTGCAGTTTTAAGTAGTAGCTTGAAGCAGCTCCAGGGGGAATGGTCAGGAGAGGACTGGTTTAGAACTATATCTTGATGTTTGGTGTCTTGTTTGAAACTATGTCTTCTGCTCTAGTGGACTAATACTGTCCTGCTTTACTGTGTTGCTCTTTTCCAGGTTTCAAGAGAGCCTTTGCTTGTCAGTGAGGGGCTGCCCAAGTATGATCAGGCTCTGTGGGGATGGTTTTACAAAGAAGCAAAAGCATTCCAGCAGCCAAGCCCTAGCATTCTCAGCTAGTCAACACTGACTAGCTGCTATTCTAAACTCTCCTGTGAAACTGGTCCCCAGCTCTTATTATTCTGGAAGCAGGAGTATATTCCACAAAATCGGCTCCAATTGTGTGATTGCTGCTGTGTGCCCAGTGGTGTATCACAGTTAGACACACTGATTATCTCATTTAAGTCACACAACAATGCTGTGAGGTGAAGGACAGTTTTTAATGATGAGGAGATGAAAGTTCATGGACATTTGGTCACTTACCTAGGCCCACCTGGCTGGGAGGGGGCTGAGCCAGAGGCCCCGCTGTGTTTTGTCTCAACCCCAAGATATGTTCTCTTTACTATCTGACTCTCTGTTCCATTAGCTGTACTTGTTTCTTACACATGATTCCACAGAGGAATGCCAGCGAGCTTTTCCCAATGGTTCTTCACTTCTCTTTGGTTCAAGCTTGCCCTTCCATTGGTCTCCAGGCCACAGACATCATCTAGAACTCAAGGAAGTAATTTTCTTCTCTTCTTAAGAGACTGTTGTTTTAACCTGGCTTGACTTTTCCCTGAGCTGGTGCTGCTTCTGTTGCCATGTGTACCTTCATGGTTGGAGTAAAGGCAAGTGGACAAATACATTTGAGTTGTTATAACAAGGAAATCAAATCACAACAGCATGTAGAAAATCAATATTTGCTGATTTTGAAGACAAGAGATTGGATTATCAGAGCCACAGATCATTTAGCGAATGTTCTAGAGTTCTCAGACAATAAAGCAAGGTTGCTTCTTCTTGGCAGGAGGGAGACTATATGGGGAATTAGAAGTAAAGAATGATTAAATAAATGGTGGCATAGGTTATTTTGGGAATTAGAAACAATGAACGGTTAAATGATGGTATATCCATAAAATGAGACACAGTGATGATTAGTTTTTCAGTGTCTACTACATTTGGGCACAGAGATAAACACAACAGCCATAGTCCTATTGTAGAATTTGTTTTATAATGAAAGAACTGAAGTGATATAGACTAAATATGCTATCACTAAAAGTCTTTCAAGATTTGTAGTAAAAATGCAAAATGTATATATAGTTTGCAAATGAATTTGTCTGGTAGTTGTGCACAATAAAATAGGGGGTAGTTACCTCTGAGGACTAATAACAGGTTTGAGTTTGGGATGGGGGAGTGAAAGCAATAGAGAGACAGACTGATAGATGATGACAAATAAAAATACTATAAGAAAACAGGGACTATATTCTGCCTATCCTCAAGTATTTCAACAGCAAACAACTCCAAGTATTTCCCAGACTCCTGTGGATATAGGGACTCATGTACATTGGAGGCAAACTGTAGGTAGAACTTCACATAATGCACTAGGTCCCTTAAAAGGTAGATGCATTGGGCAAAACAAATAATAGAACATTTCCAACACAGCCGAAAGTTCTATGGGCTAGTGCCACTCTCCAACTTACTTCCACACTTGACAAGAAAGGATAAATCCCCCTATATTTGTCTTTGCTACTTGAGGCTGAATTAAACACACACCATACAATTCCTTTTCTCTTTTTATTTTTTTTACAATGAACATATATCAATTTTATAATATAAACCTAACAGTTTTGAATACTCAATTGACCGTCTAAATGGATTTAAATGGATAGAAAGATATACTCTAAACAGTCTGGCTTAATTATTTTTAAAAGGGAGAAATATTGTGTTGAAAAATAGAAACTTTAAAACCTCAGATATAGAAGAGCACTGGAAAACTATAACACATCTTTGTTTCCTTGCTCAAAAACAAAAGCCTGGATATCCAATGTTTATCTAACCTTCACTGTGAATAGGCACAGACCGCACACCAGGTAGGCACCCATGTTTCTATAGCATCGTTGTCTGCACATTCTGCCGTGGAGCGTATAAGAATGTTCTGAGAGATATGGTCAACATTCATGGGAGACACTTTTATAAGGATAAGATATGGTCTGGTGCTCTTTGGCTATTCATCAGACCTTACTGTTTGCATTTGGAAAATATACAATGACATTACATTTTAAATATACTAAGTTACAGCATGTACTTTTTGAACCAGCAGCAAAATTATGACACTATTGTGTATTTTTACAGATTAAATATTTCTCATAGTTTTTCCCTGCAGTGAACAAACCAAAGGCTTTCAGCATTCCAGGTCAGGTCCACTATTTCAACAAGATTGTTTATTCTTCATCAACGTGGGCGGGATTCAGAGGCACCATTTCCATTCTTCTAAGAAGGTGGTGCCCACGTCATCTCTGGCAAATGAATGTCAATGTGAATGTCCATGTGTGTTCAGAATCATCCAGAAAAGGCAGCGTAGAAAACCCACTCACTAGGCAAGGTAAGCAAGAGCTTGTAAACTACAGCAACGTAGAAAATCCTAAACTTCAACAGGGCACCAAACGAAGTAAGTCCCTCAGCACCCACCCGAAGCTCTACCAGCACAAATGCAGGATGTGTGTGTGTGTGTGTGTGTGTGTGTGTGTGTGTGTGTGTATGTGTTTTCCTTACCCTCCTCCTATGTACATGCTTGTACTCTATTATTTGAGTTGTAGCAATTTGATGTATGTATTGTTTTTGTACATCTCAGGTTTTGGTACCACAGAAAGTCAGAACATGTTGTGGAGTTGAGAGGAGAGTCTAAAAGCAGGGCAGTGGGTGCTGCTATGAAATCCTCTGGCCATTGCTCTGGGAAAGAGATAAATTCAGCTGTGGTCTTCACACAATTACTGCCCCATCTTTATCTTTGTTTAAAGCAAAGTGAAAAGAGCAAAGGAGTAAAATACTGGGTGAGGGGTACAGTTTGGAGGGGAGGCTCTGCGTCCTACTTGCCACATAAATTTGAACTTTCAAGTATCTTGTACCTTCTTATATTTCATCAGCATTGGCGAACTTAAATGCAAATTTGAGGAGCTTAGCTCTGTCCCATTTAGCATGATGCTATGTCTGACATCCAGAACATACTGAGGGGCAATTTCAAGTTTTCATAAAGCCTCCTGAGTTATCGTGGAAAGCCTGATGAGGTCCTGTGCCCCCTTTACCCCGCTCTCTGCAGTGGGGCCAATTCTTACTGCAGCCCTTCCACCCCTTCTGAACTTCCTCCAGCACAGCTCTCTCCTAGCTTCTGCCCCTCGACATTCTGGACTTCCTAATTTTTTTTTTCCCATGAGGGTCTTTGTCTCTTCTAGTATAAGTATCTTAGATTCATCTTACTGTCCTTCAATTGTCTTTCTGGTTTCCTGAGCATGAATGTGGACCCAAACTCTTCTGGAAAGGACTGGGATGAGCAAAGCTGGAGAAATCTGCAGGTTGATTTTTTAATTTTTTAGGGTTTCTGCTGCAAAACTATTTACTGTTCTTCTAACTCATTCCATCTTCCTCCATCCTCCAGGCCCCCCTCACTTTAGCTGGTGTGAGGCACCTGCTAGCATCTTTCCAACATCTTATCCAGACCCCACAGCTCACTCCTTATAGCCTCTTCTGCACGGCCTTGAGCCAGCCTACTCCTTTCACAGAGCTCTCTTCCTTCTGAGGGGAGCTCTTATTCTAGCAGGTCCCTCAGGGCCTCCTCTTCCGAGGTTGAAAGGTGCAGTTCAGACCTGCTCCAGAACAAAGGTTCAGGCCTGGTTGAAAGGGAACACCTTAACATCTCCTTCTAGGTACTTTTTAATGGCACAAGTAGCTCACAGGTATTTTTTTTTCCTCTACAAAACAGAAACATCAGAGATGAGCCTCTACCATCAGAGATAAGTTACTGCTTCCTCTAAACCACCTCCACACTATCAAATTTTATCTACCTTGCTTCTGTAAGAATTTGATCTGATTATTTATTGACAGCATGTACATTATTGTTATACATATAAGTATCCAAAAATATAGAATATTGTTTTTTGAATGTTTAAGAAAATCCAAATGTGTCTCTTCCCATTTGTATTTCCTAGTTCTATTCAAGTGGCTGAAAGGTTGGTGAAAATGTGACAGGCTGGGCAAGTGTGTGTTTGGTAGTAATCGGTGCTGCAATGAATACAGAAGTCAAAATATCAACAATACATGAACATATTATTTTGTACTTGCACGTTTTTGCCCATAATATCACTGTTGCTATAGGGTATAGATCATTCTTTTTAACAGCTGCAACATAATCCCTTTGATGACAATAATAATGATAATAATAATTGTGACTACAGATCATGATGTCAATTGATTGGATTAATAAATGCTTATTAGGTTAGTACAGCACAGTTCTGAGTTTCTCTGTGGATGACTGCTATATAAGTCATTCACAAACTGAACAAGTTCTGCAAACTGAACAAGGAAGACCCACCTCCACTGTGTGGGCATCAACCAATAGTCTTGTAGTGTGGGTGAAATAAAAAGGGAAGGGAGCAGGAAGTGTAACCATGTTTGAAGAGTCCCAGTCTTTCTGGGCATGTGTGTCCATTGCTGCTGCCACCTTTGGACAATGGGTTTCAGGTCTCCAATTTCTTCAGCCTTGCAGTGCAGGCTCACACTGGTGACTCTTTGGAGAATTCCTAGGCCTTCTGCATTCTTGATATCTTTTGTTCTGTAGATTCTATTTTCTGGGGCTGAGTGGCTGCTGGATCCTTTTGCTCTACAGCATGCAGACAATCAGTGTGGATTCTCTTGCCTCTGATCCTATACACCTATCTTATAAACTCGTAATAATACATATATTGTCTATTATTTCTGTTTCTCTGGAGAACCCTAACTAATACAATGAGCATAAAAATTATAATTAATAGACTGTTTGCCAAGACATATTCTTACTTAATCCTTATGAACTCTGAAAACTAAGTGGTCAAAATTGGACCCATTTTACAACAAAGAAAACTTAGAACTTATACAAACTCATTCCTTACTTCATGTTACTGAACATTTGGGTTGTTATTTCTTTCTATGAAAAATGTGGTACTGAATCTCCTTGCCCAAGTGGAAATCGGATGGGGACAGGAAGGGGAACAGCTGAGGTACAGGGCATGTGCATTTATGGGTTTATGAGCTACTTCCAGTCTACTCTTGATGGTTATATTAGGAAGTCTTGAGCACCGAGATGGATGGGGATGGGATTGATGCACAGTGGGTGGACTGGCAGAGGGACCAGCAGGTAGGAGTGCTGCACACTTCGACTTCTTCCACTTGTGCATTCAATTGGCCATAAAGACAATCCTCAGTAATAGCCAGCATTTGCAGCCATAGCTAGACCTTGGTGCGCATCATCTTTTCATCCCTAAACCTGTGGCAAAAGCAAAGCCCAGTGAATCCCAAACCAGGTTTTCCACATGAAACGATATGATTAAAAATACCTTGGAGAGTTTCCCAGGGCTTTCACATTTTACAGGGATAACATAAGCATTTTAGGATTAATAGTACCACGTTTAACCTTTACATAACCCATTAGCATTTAAAATGCACAGAGTAGTGCCACCCAATGCATTAAATGAAGATACACCTCAAATACCCAAGTGGCTGACCAGAGCACCTAGGCCCATCCCTCACCCCAAATGTTCTTGTTTTAGAAGTCACAGATAAGCCAAAGTTAATGATGTCATGTACACACCTTGCTATGTGCCCCACTTCTCTACTGGGTCAGTATTAGCTAAGTGGCTGTACTTGTAATCCTATTGGTTGAATATAGTTTAACCTACTTTGTACCTCCTGATTTTACCCTATAAAACATTCTAGAGAAATGACCTCAGTGACAACACACCTCTAGGACCCCTCCTGTCTTTCAGAAGCTATTCCTACACCCAAATAAAATTTTCTTGCTCTTAAAAAGAATTGTAAAAAACAGAATATTGTAGCAATGAGTAGTGGAGGTTCTGCACTACCCCCGGGCTACCATGAGACTCCCCCAAGCTCAGGGTTTAAACATATTTTCTTGTCAAAATGTGACAATGCAGGATTTGATGAGTTCTGAAGCCTACGAACACCTGAGCTATGACTGTATTTCTTCCAACTCCCCTACCCCAAGGCACTTTCTGTCCTTTCCCTTGTCTCCCAGCCCCTAGGACTTTCCCTGCAGTGCATCTGGGAGCCAGCTGTGCCAGCTCTGTTAGGCTTAGGAAAGACGTCAAGCTTTTCAGTATTTACTTTATCCAGAGAACATTAAGGCAGGCGGGCAGGCCTCCATCCCTATGCACCATTTACACAGATGTCAGCCTGGGGATGTGGGTTCATTTTTCATTCTTTAATCTGCAGGTATGAATTAAACCCTAACCTGCCTCATTGACACCACGGCATCACTATTTTCTCAGAGTGGAACATGGTCTCCCTGTTCTTATCCACCATTTAAAAATAAACTTAACATATAGCATTTGTCTTATGTCAAAGGAATATAATTTTGTTTTTCTTGACATGTGACTCAATTCAAACATGGGTCAAAACTTGGATATTTCAGAGGTGTTTGCAGTGGGAGGTAATGCACCGGCTACCTTCCCTGTGAAGCAGCTTAATCCCTTGAGGCAGATTTCTGGAACCTGAGATATCCTCTGTTTCTCAGATAATTGAGTTCCTTAAATCAAAATACGTGTCATATAGACCCGCGGGTAATACCGGCTTCTCAGTAAGTCATCTTAATACAGGAGCCAAACTAATAAGTAAAATGCATGCAAGTTAGGAACATCCGTGATGGCACAGCTTCCTCCAAAACCCTCAAAAAACCCACATTGATGGAAGGAGGGAGAGAGGACAGTGGACACAAAGTAACAGCTTCCAAGTGGCGGGGGTGGGGACAGGACAGGCAAACCAAAGCAGAATGACAACAACAAAGGCTTGCTCCCACTTACTCCGTATTTATGCTATGCAAGGCGCACCGCCCAGTGCTTCCTCTCTGCGATGCTTTTCTGTACCACAGCCCTCCTAGGGGAGCATTGTGATCATCCCTGTGTCCCACTGGAAGTCTTAGAGAAACTCATACTGCTATTAAAAGACAGAACAGGGATTCAAATTCACTTCTGCCAAAGTCCAGAGCCTGGGCTCACACTGATAATATGGAATAAGAGCTTTTTACTCTGTGTCATCAGAGGGAAGAGGTATAAAATTCCATCTTCAAAAACCTAAGTACAGTACATTTCTGTGAATGTCATCTTTAAATGGCTTCTCAACCTTCCAGCCCACTTTCCTTAGTTCAGGCTCTGAAGTGGTCTCCCACTGGGTACCCTACATCCTCATCTCTGCTAGTCTACTGATACAGTGCTCTTTCAGGGGGAAAATTAGTACCATGTGATCTTTTCCCGAAAATTCTCAGTAATTCTTACATTCAAGCTGCAGTGTAGTAAGGACAGCACACTCAGACTCTGAGAACTCAGTGAGCACATGCCAATTACTTCATTCTTTTTCCTGCCACATTTTCCGAAATTAGTCAGCCTGGACCACATCTATAGATTAGGTGATGTTAGGTGCTGGAGAATGAAACATTTGAATCCTAGTCTTCTCAGCTCTGGGACCCTGGGCAAATCATTTTATTTCTCTGCTTTTTTTTTTTTTTTTTTTTTTTGGAGACAGGATCTCACTATGCAGTTCAGGCTGATCTTAAACTCACTATATCCCAGGCTAGCCTTGAATTCAATCCTCCTACCTCAGCTTCCCAAGCAGTGGGATTAGAGGTGTGTGCCACCCATGCCTAACACTTCTCTCATTCTTTTCTTTTTTCTTCTTTCCCCTCCCCTCCCCTCCCTTCTCCCCCTTCCATCTTTTAATTGTCTCCTATCATTTCATTCCTTTCTCTTTTCTTTATTTTTCCCTCATTTCTCCCTCCTTTCCTCCTTTGCTTTCTTTCCCCTTTCTCTTTCCTTCCTTTCTTCCTTGTTTCCTTCCTCTTTACTTCCTTTTTTCCCTTTGAAATCTAGGGAACTAAACCCAAGACCTTTTCTCTGAGTACCTCCCTCAGCTCATTTTTATTTTAATTATTTGAGATAGGGTAGGCAGAATGATTCTTACTTGACATCACCATTTTGGCTAACTGAGGCTGAAGATTGAGCTGTGGGCCCAGAAGAATGAGAAACACAATGAAGAGGAAGAAACTCCCTTAGCATCTTTGTAAGCTATTCTTATCTGAGGCAATTTTATCCTTGAGACTTAGGGAAAACTTTGAAGCACCAGTTACTGAATAATACCCCACTATAAAATGGGAATGCTTTCTGATATCTTCCAATTTGCTGAGTGGGCAAGCTGGAAGGTTCTTCAGTTGGTCCTGCCTAGGAACCCACAGGTAGCTGTTGTCACCTCACAGCCCAATGAGGGTTGCTGGGCCTACAGAATTTTAGCTGGTACCTCAACTGTCTACCACAATCCTTCTCATCCTCCAGGAGGCCATATGGTGTTTCTTCACTGCATGGAGGTTCTGAGGTGGGGAGAGCTGAAGCTTCTAGGTCTCTTAAGGCTCAGACTTCAGAACATATATGACCATACTTCTGTCCAGTTCTCTCTGTCAGTACAAACTGAGAAGGAGGTAACAGAAATGTCATATGCCAGAACATATGGAGGTATGATTCCCTGGGGACATTATTGTAGCAAATCATACACCATAGGAATATTTTTTCTATAATTACTACTTCCAGAAAGTTCTGTTCCCACCAGTCTAAGGATTTTTCCCTACAAATTATATGGATATTTGAATTTTGGGAATCACTGGGATAATTAATGGTCTCTAGTCCATGGGGTCATTTTCTAAGTAAGGGAAAAAGTTAAGCCAGAAATCTTCCAAATCTGCTTCTCTCCTCTCTAAAAACCATTGTGTTGACCTGAGGCTTTGTGAGGAAAAAAGAAAAAAAAAAGAAAATTATTTGACACTTTAAATTGATTTGTAATCTTAGATAAAATTTGCTTTCGAACTAGAAGCGTATCTAATCCTAAAGACTTTTGTAACCATAGTAGAACCCAGAATACCAGGGCCAGGGAACGTATTAAATGATACCAAGGATAGAAGTAATTCTAATCTTAACTTACCCTTTTTGGGGGGCATGAAAGAGAACCTGATTTGCTACCCAAATACCCATTCTCTCCATTGCTGTGATGCTTAAGATTGATTGTCAGTGTGATAGGCTTGGGAGCTTCCTAGGGCATTAGTAAAGCTCACTTCTGGGTGTGTCCTGAAGGGTTGTGGGAGTGCGGCCCAGAGAGTCTATGTCCGGTCCTCATCCTTTCCTTTCTGGCACTGTTCTGCTCCACTTTCCAGTAACCATGAGTTAAGCCACTTTGTTCTGCCATGAAGTTTCTGCTTTGGAGACTGTCAGCCATGGACTGAACACCTGGAAACCCTGAGCCAAGTACACCTCTCCTTTTTTAAATTTTGAGTGTTGGGTGTTATGTCCCAGAGACAGGAAACTGATGAATACAGATTCTTAACTCTTTCCCACCTTGAAAGTGCTGGTCGTATTTGGGTTTTTTCAAAGTGAACAGTATAATGCAGGACACATTTTATAAGATTATTTTATGATGAATTACCCAAAGGATCAAAAAAAGAGTTGCAGGAAATCTATCCACATACTAAAGACCAAAGAATCCAGTGCAGGATCTGGATCGCACAATAACGTTCCACGAGTCCAGTGCTGAAGATCTAGAGCTCATAGCTGTGTTTCCCACTAGTCCAACTGGGGCATAGAACACATGATAATGTCTCATGCAGGCCTGTTTCATGGATTGTGCTGGGAAGCCCCAAAGGTCAGCAGTGGAAACTAGAAAGTCTATGACAGCAGCATGAAGGATCTGCGCTAGCAGGCTGAGAGATCTGCACGGAAGCCAGGAAGCAATACTCAAGGTAAGAGTCAGAGCTCCCCTGAGAAGTACCACAGCCATCCTCAATAATGGGCTCCCAAGCTCTTCCTGTGTTGAGAATAGCCGAATTCACCTTGAATGCATGACAAGGTCCTCCAGAGGAGTAGCTCAAGGATACAAGCAGCTCCCCGCAGCTCCTCTATAGCTTCTCCAAACAGCTTTGCTTTCAGTCTCCCTACAGCTTCTCTAGTTCTGCCTCTTATGCTGCTGGCAACTATGCTCAGATGGGCCTCCCAACCCAATACCACATTAGTTCAGTTCAGCTGGGCATAACAAGAAGTTGGTGACAAGCCACCACACTGTCACTCTAATTTTTCTCCTTAACCCCATTCTGGCTTTTCTTCTGAGTCTGGCTTTGATAGTCCAGAACACTAGGTCTTCCCCTTTTCTTCTCTCCCTCTTTGCCTTTACACAAGCATTTCTTCTCTCTGGAAGAATTTCCCCCTTCTGAATCCTCATCATTATTTAGATGTTGACATTTGCTGCTGTATAATTCTTTATCATGAGGCTGTGCTGGATATGGGGCATGCCCAGCGATAGCTCTGACCTCCATCTCTTAGATTCCAGCAGGCTACCCCTTGACTATAATAACCCAAAATATCTTCAGACGTTGTCAAATCAAGTGTCTCCCAGGAGGCAAAAGCATACCCCAAGTGGAGAAGGCCTGGACTGCATCAGTCTGTATGATAAAGGCACTGGAAGAGTGGGAAGGATACTCAATGTTTCCAATGAGTCAAAAATATTACCTATATTTAATAATGTGTCTCTTAAAGTGCTATGATCTGGCAGTGTGGTCAGGAGAAAAAAGCTGTCTTTCACATGAGTTTGTTGACATGTACGGCGCTCCAGCTGGAACAAGCAGTAGCAACCAACTAGTGCTATGGAGCCCACCGTGCAGCTGAGAGATCTGCCTTTTGTTGCCAGATCCCATAGGTCTCGGCTGGGGCGAGGGTAGTTTTGAAACCTGAGCATGTGTTTCCCATTTGTCCACCTGCTTAAGACCCTTATTAGGGTTCCTTTGACTGTGGTCCATGGCCACCTTGGATGTTTGTCACAACGTAGAAATCTGCATCCTGATTACTATTTAATAAATTGGAATCTATCAAGTTGAGGTCTCAGAGATTTTCATCTTAAGATATCCTAAGTTTTGACTACAATGAGGACAATAAAAATTAGAGAATATTTCTAGATACCAGATAATAATAAACTTGATTTTTTTCATACTGGTGACATAGTATTACTGTACCCATTTGAACAGTGAAGAAACTGAGGCTCATAGCAATTATGTGACTTTCTCCCAGATCTGCTATGTTTAGAAAGTCAGGGTCCAATCCAAGAAGTTTGGCTGTGGAGACTGAGTCCTAACCACTGTACACTCTTCCACCCTTGGCAATACCTACTTCTCAGAGCATTGAGAACTGAATGATTTTAACTCCCGACACCTTGAAAATTTTCAGATTCACTAAATTTTTCCAAACCATTTGCCTATACCTGTAACCAGTGATGGCTTTGTGCAAAGACAATTATGGAAATGGTGCTGGGGCAAAAGGCACATTCAACAAACTCAGTCTGAGAAGAACTGGGCTCCTAACTGTGAGCAGCTTTTTATTAAGCATCTTTCTCCAGGCTATCACTGCTAATTCATTGTCATATTTCATTAGAGAAACTAAGTACAAGGTTATAAGTAAGCATCAGAAGGGGCAGTTAATTTGCTGTTTGATAATGATGGATGTTTCTGATTAGTGCTGATTGATTGTGCATTCTGAGAAAGCACATGGAGTTTTGGGCCCTCTGTTCCTCTTTCTTCTCTGCTAGTGAGCTGTTTCAAATAGCAAAATAATGAAGGGGCATTTGTTTTGGTTCTCTTCATTAATGTTTTATCTGTTCAGGATAAATCACAGAGAATGTACAACAGGCTCAGCATTTGCAAGGAGAATTCACAAAATAAAGCCAAAATTAGAAATAATTTCGTTATATCATGTCTAGTATTACTGACAATATTCAGACAATGTAATTCCTATTACACCTGCTTATAGAAGAAAAAACCATTCAGTCAGTAGGCCTAAATTGAATTAACATTTTTAGTGTATATAATTTGTTGTTCAGAATGAAAAATAATTATCATTTAGGGAGAGCCATATGGAAGGCATTACCAGCCTTCACTAAGTCTTGGGTTTTAATAGTGATCTGTGACTCAAAATACTCTATCCAAACAGGTTGTGAATTCTTAACAGAGCAAGATGCATGT
>PVKN010007655.1:0-26292 GCA_004027915.1 Capromys pilorides | reverse complement strand
TTTTACTCTCCAATCTGGTACAAGACAAGGATGTTCTCTGTCATCACTCCTATTCAATATAGTTCTGGAATTTTTAGCTATAGCCATCAAACAAGAAAGAGAAATAAAAGGAATAAGAAAAGGTAAAGAAGAAGTAAAATTATCACTATTTGCAGATGACATGATAATCTGCTTGGAAGACCAAAAAAAATTCTACCAAGAAGCTACTAGAATTAATACACAAATTCAGTAGCATGGAAGGCTACAAAGTCAACACAAAAAAGTCAATAGCATTCCTCTACACAGAAAACACACTGAGAGAGAAATAAGAGAAACAGTACCTTTTATGATAATGTCACAGAAAATGAAATATTTAGGAATTGACCTAAGGGAAGTAAAAGACCTTTTCAATGAAAACTACAGTATTCTGAAAAAAGAGATCCTAGAAGACCTCAGAAAATGGAAAGAATTCCCTGCTCCTGGATAGGAAAAATCAACATTGTGAAGAGGGCCATACTCCCTAAATTGTTATACAGATTTAATGCAATTCCTATCAATATACCATCAACATACCTCACAGACCTGGAGAAATCACTCCTAAAATTTATTTGGAACCAAAAAAGACCCAGAATTGCAAAGACAATTCTAGGCAACAAAGGTAAGGCAGGAGGAATTACAATCCCTGACCTAAAGTTACACTACAAAGCTACAGTAATAAAATCAGCATGGTACTGGCAAACAAAATAGACCAGAGGAACAATGGAATAGAAGATGCAGAAGCAAAAACAAACACACCCAGCCACATTATCTTTGACAAAGGAGCCAAACATGCTCACTGGAAGATAGCCTCTTTAACAAATGGTGCTGGAAAAACTGGCTCTCTACATGCCAAAAACTAAAATTTGACCCAAGTCTATCACCTTGCACTAAACTAAAGTCGAAATGGATTAAAGATCTAAATATTAAAAGAGAATCATTAAACTTCCTGGAAGAGAAAGTGGGAGTGAATCTTGAGGACATCAGGGTAGACAAAAAATTCATGGACAAAAATCAAAACGCATGTCTAACACTTGAAAGCATCAACAAATGGGACCTCCTCTGGTTAAGAAGTTTCTGCACATCAAAATAAATTACCAACAGAGTGAAAAGACAACCCACAAATTTCAAAAAGATGTTAACTAATAAGTATTCAGGTAAAGGTCTTCTATCTAGAATTTATAAAGAACTAAAAACCATTAGGGTCCCAAAATTCAAAAACCCAATCCAGAAATGAGCATCTAAGACGAACACACACTTCTCAGAGACAGAAATTCAGCAAGCCTATAAATACGTGAAGAAATGCTCCACATCCTAGTCATCCGTGAAATGCAAATTAAAACAACACTTAGATACCATCTCACTCCAGAAAGAATGGCTACCATAAAGAACTCAACCAGCAACAAATGCTGGAGAGGCTGTGAGGAAAAGGGAACCCTTCTCCACTGCTGGTGGGAATGCAGATTGATGCAACAATATGGAAAATGGTGTGGAAAATGGTGCTCCTTAAAAAATTAGAACTGGAAATCCATTCAATCCAGCTATCCCCTTACTGGGAATTTTCCCAGAAGAACTGAAAACATCATACCATAGTAATATCTGTGCACCTATGTTTATAGCAGCCCAATTTGTAATAGCCAAATCTTGGAAACAACCAAAATGCCCATCATTTAAAGAATGGTTGAAAAAGATGTGGTATTTTTACACAATGAAATATTACTCAGCTATAAAGAATGATAAACTGGAAGACTTCATATATAAATGGATGTATATTGAACATATACTCATAAGTGAAATAAACCAGATGTATATTTGTAAATACCATATAGTCTCCCTAGTATAAGAAATCTAAAGAAGAAACAAAAACGGAAAGGCATAACACAGCTGAGTGGAAATCAAAGACTTATGAATTAAACAATGAAATGACTGGAAGCAGAGAAGTGAGGAAACACAGCAAGAGCAAAACTATGCACTTATGTACACCAGATGAATTAGATACTGGTCCTAAGAACCTTCAAAAGGTATCTCACATTGATGATAGTAACATGCAACACTAAAACTATGCTTGGAATGCATGTCATTTTGGACTTTAAATGTGTACTGCTTGTAATGTAGACTCAGTTACTGCTATGCTCTCTCTCAAGTAAATCGTTGGTTAACAAAAAAAAGCAAAACAGGATATTAATTGAAAATAAGAGACTAGGCAAAATGCCATAGGCTGGACAGGCTACAATTTTGCACATCCTAAGATTTCTAAATGTCTGTGTAAAAATGTGTAACTGCTTTTATCACATTCTATAGAGATTTATTAGAATATCAATGATTGATGTAAAATTCCAATTTCAAGCTAAGTTTAAGATGTTTGATATTCAGAAAGACAGTGATGTTAAGCTCAATTACCTGTTATAGAGTAATAGTATCATGAAACTTCTCTCCTGGAGGGTTGAGAATGTAAGTTAACAGACCAAAAATTGGAGAAAAAGAAGGGCTACAAGGATAGCCATCATTTTGCCTCTAGCCCTTCAAGGTCAGTGAGGACTCAGGACATAAGAGAACCTGTGCTGTAACATCCTATAACTCAGTGGTTTCCCAAATTTTCAGTTCAAGGAGAATATGGGACCTCAGGGGAAAAGAATAAATGAAGTATAGTTTGTCTAGGGAGAGTCACCTAGGGAAAAAACATTCTCTCAGGCTTTCACAGAGAGCAAACTGGTCATGCAACGGCCGTGACTCGTCCCAATGGCTGACACTGACAACAGTTCTACAAAGCACCGTATATGGTTCCGAAGTTAATCCTGAGGAGATTTGACCTTGGGAAATACAAAAGATGAAGGTTTTGTTAAACAGGTCGTGCTTTAACTTGCCTTTGATCACCCAGCAGAAAAGCTTAACTATTAGGCATAAAACACAGAGCTAGATTAGTATGATGAGCTGTAAGAAGCTTAAATCAACAGCCTTCAACATTGCCAGTTTCACTGGTAACCCACTGCAATTATGGAACATTGGACTATGTATACAGCTACTTCCTCTTAGTTTAAAGAGAAGAAATTTTTTCTTTTCTTTTTGCTTTCTTTCCTTACCAATATCAATTAGAAAATTTATCATGTCTACACCCTGTGCTCTGTATAACTCCTATAAAGACGACAATATGCAATGTGTCAATTATTGCAAATGTAATACTAATGTGTTTTGAAACTAAAATAATTAATTAATTAATTTTAAAAAATATGGTCACTTAATTAAATAGGGTTCCAGCTCCTTTAGGGGGAGGGTGTTCTTGTCCTTTAAAAATTGAAACTGGGTGTGGTGGCATGCACCTGTAACGCCAGCACTTGGGAGGCTGAAAACCGGAGGATCACTACAAATCCTCCTGTGTAGTGAGACCCTGTAGACCTGTACTGAATATGAAAATAAATAAATAAATAAGTAAATATAATTGTATGAGATTTGTATATTTCTACCCAGTACTTCCCACCCATACCTCAAGTCCATCCATTATTGCCATATTAAATACTTTAAAGAAAAAGAAAAACCAGAAATCCCAGAGTAATCCCTTGTCTTCCAGAATTATCTCAAAAGTTCTACAAACATAGAATGAATATCTACTAGGCTACATTCTCTTTAAGGTAATCATGTCTTTTTTTATCTATGTTTCTAGATCTAACTTCTAATTTCTGTTGAACGAAGTCTTATTAAGAAGTAAAAAAAGAGGGCCAGAGAGGTAGCTCAGTAGAATAAGTTCTTGCCTGGCAAGTGAAAGGTCCTGAGTTCAATTCCCAGTACTAAAAGAAAAAGAAAGAGTAAAAAAGAACACTGTTCCCTGTAATTTTTAGTGACTGAAGAAGTCCTCTGTTCAGATCACTAAAAGCACAAGAATGTCAGGACAATGGTCCCAGATCTAATTTTCAGAAAGAAGTAGGAACACAATTCTTTATCTCTCAAGGCTTCCCACAGGAGTGACTGGGTGGGCTGGACTAGATAAAAGCCGCTGAGGAGCCATTCTATTCTTAGATATTTTACTTGCTGCACTTACGCAATGAAGTCATCCATTTTTCAGTGGCTCTACAGGTGAAATGAGTGACTTCCTTTCGTAGCAAATTAGCGTAACAAATACTACGGTTTAGGAGAACAAATTCTTAACTGCAGCAAGCTCAAAACAACTGAAATATAGGACACAGCTGTGGCCAGTACGCCAAAGGCACAATGATCTTCCTCAGTATAACTGAAATAGCAGTTTCAGGACTGCCAACAGATGTTTTGTTTCCTTTTTTAAGGCAGGGTCTCACTATGTAATCAGGCCTGGCCTTGAACTCTCTGCATAGCTCAGCCTGGCCTAGAACTTGCACTGCCTGAGTCAGCCTTCCAGCGCTGGGATTTTGGGCATACACCATTGTACCTAGTTCCTGATGAATCCTTCAGAAAGTGGATTTCAGGTCTCAGTGGAGCCAGGAAAACATAGCAACAGTGCGTTCCCCATCTCAAAACTCAAAATTAAAGAAATGGGAGTGAAGCTCAGACAAAGGCCTGAATTCAACCCCTGAGTGCTGCATGGTGATGTGGGGAGAGCTCATATTAACCATTCATTTTATCCATGGATAAAAAGACCCAGAAATAAGCACTATACCAAGACCTACATGATTATTCTGTAATAATAATCTTAACTCTCTGCTATTGTTTGTGTCTAGGTGTCCCCCAAAGCCTCATGCAGTCATGGGGTGGCTTCTGGAATTTGTAATCAATTATTGTGGAAATGGGTGTTGCACCTCCCCTGGGGCAGGTGATTTGCATTTCAATGTACAGGAGGAAGAGAATTTAGCTGCTTCAGCAGCTAGCTCTCCCAGTGCTTTTGCTCTTAGCTGCCACCATGAGAGCTTGTTTTCTGCCATGTGCCTCTCTGCCTTGGAGCCAGCTGAGTATGGACTGAAACCTCCAGTAACTGTGAGCTAAATAAACCTTTCCTTCCCTCATTTTGAGTGTCAGGTGTTTGTTCCAGAAAAGAGAGAGAAGAGTAACTAAGACATACTCTTAATAAAGAGTGTCAAGAAAGAAATAAAAAGTCCAAAAACATCTACCATTTTAAGTCTTCTCTTTCCTTTGAGAATACATTGCCTAGTGTTTTATCCAAGTTGAAGGAAAATTATGATGCAAATTTAACCATAGAAAAAGATCCATCCTATATGAGGGAAGCACACATAGCTTAGAAAATTAAATTGAAAAATATGATATTTCCAGTCCAAAAATTAATAAATTATAAATGAAATTTAGTATGATACTGATAAGAGTTGCAATAGGTAACGTTTAGATGACACTTTGAAGTTAACTAAATGTGCTTGTGCATAGAATACCACATCTTCTCATCACAGTAAAGCTACTGGCATTAATACTAAAGAAATAGGCAGATAGAGACTGGGAGAGTGAAAGCTTCCGTAACTTTTCAATTCCAAAGAGCGAAAACTTGCCTTGCTCTAAAAATATTCCTCATTTCTGGTGATACCCTTTTAGAAGGAGCCTAACCTTAAGGTAGGGAGTGGCTTGTATGTACTGCATAGCACGTGAAGAAGAGTGTGCTGAAATCCTCTCCTAAACTCCTATTGCCATGCTAATATCTACTAATCGACTCCAATAGCAGAATTTTTCTCATTACTTTCAAGAAACATAGACCAGGGCTTCGCTGTATTCCCTGACCTGAGGATGATGCCAATAATGCCAGTGCTGGTTCACTAAGATGTAATGCTTCTTGGAATCAGAAGCTGGAGCACATAATTTTCCTGGTACACAATGTAACATGACATTAGACCTCCTGTTGACATTATATTCTCAAGATGAAACCTGTGGCAATCTTGAAATTACATGAGCACAGTAGATTCCTTCAGTTTGCTTTGCTTTCTTAAAGCCATTTTCAAGGAAGAAGAGCAACTATTTAGAAAACCCTGACTACAGAAAAGTTATCAGGTAGAATTAAGCAATCAGAGCAGTCCCATCCATAGTAAGAGAAAGACATCTTCAGAAAGAACAAGTTTTCCAAAAAACTTTCTAACTGGAAAATACAATTGAAGAAGTAATATATTTTTATATAGATTTATGCCACTGTATTTGCAGGTAGTGGTATAGCTTCCAAATGCCAGTGTGTATTCATGAATGCTTAGCAACACTTCATGGTGTCATATGTAGCTTCTTCAGTACATCTTTTGTCAAGCCCATCTGTCTATGACAGATAAGCATAGATTTTCAGATGCTTATCTACAAAAGAAACTTCTTAAGTCACACAAAAATGACACAGCAAAGTAGAGAGAAAGAATGGAATAGAGAAGAAAGACCATCTGTCACTCTTTGGGCAATATTTTCCTTCTCCTATAGCTTGAAATCCACTGTCTACAGAACTCCTGAGGCCTCTGGACCCCTTTTCTTGATCTCTCGTCCTTGCATAAGAAAGATATGTGATCCTGGCACCTCCTGGAGAACGGAAGCGATAAAGGACCTCCGGGAAGCCATGGTTCAAGATGCAAACTTTCCTAGTATAAACCCATCAGAACCTGCAGACAGATCTCCTGACCACCTGAATTCTATCAGCAGCTGATTAATACTCTATAACTAAGTGCAAGTCATTTGTATTTTATCCAGCTCAAGAAACACCTAGTAAGATACTTTAAAGAAAAGAAGCCAGGAAAAGGTAGAAAGGAATCTAAGAGCTTCATTATAAAGCTGCATTGCCCTTAGGAAAAGAAGAGAGAAGTCCAGTTAAAAGGCAGCTCAGCAGTTGGGGAGATAGCTCAGGGGTCTAAACTCCTACCTTACAGGCACAAGGACATGAGTTCAATTCCAGATACTGCCTGTCGTGCCTTCCCCTTAACTCTGGGCACGCCATACTAGCCACTGAAACCATGCATTGTGGTGCATTCCTGTAACCCCAGCATGGGAGAAGCTGAGACAGGAGGATCACTATGAGTCTGAACTGCATAGTGAGACACTGTATCAAATAAATAAATAAATACATACATACATACATACATACATACATTTTTAAAAAATTTTTAAAAGCCAGCTCTGTGAAGGCAGCTTTTTTCCTACCATGTCTTGCTCCTCAGGGTCATAACCACCTAAAGAGTAAGATCCTACTTCTTTCACAGAAGAGTCACTTCCTTCCACTAATGCTGTTCGGGGTGGATAATTAAGGACCAGTCAGCCATCACTATTAGCATCTATGGCTGTGGAAATTTAATAAATGACATCGCTATTTCATCTCAGTAAAGGAACTCACTACATAGCCATTGCTCAGACAGTAAGTGTGTTTCTGAAACAATACATCAAGCTTAGGTTACTTAAGGGTTATTTTGTAAATATGTGACTGATATGTAGAAGGATTCTGTGCCCATTACATCCATCTCTTTTTATGAACATTATATACTGGTATGAAATGAAAGGAGTCACATTTCAGAAAGCAAAAATATTTTTAACACTAAAGCTTCACATTCTCAGTGTGATCTAAAAATACAGTTTTACAAAAATGCAATGAATATTTCTGTCCTATTGGCTAAATCATGTTCATCATTTAAATAGGGGCAACCAAAATCAAATTGCTTTGAGTCTATTCGTGTATTTCATAGGACCTGGCAAGTAATGACTATGGTTATCAGAAGGTTATGTTTGCCACATGAACTCATGATTTTAAAAATGCTCAATTGATTTGTTCTTGGGACTTACACCACAGGGTATACCTTTGAAACTGTTAGTCTAAAGAGAAAAATATTAGCCAAAATACAAACTATAAGAAACAGTAGCCTAGCTGTATACTATCTTGAAAACAATATATATAACTTATCTAAGAGAATAAAAAATTGTTTTTATGCTCTAAGTTTATACTTAACAGCTCTATTAATTTTTTTTGACAGGTTAGGAAAAATCAACAATGATTTAAGGGCAAACTGTGAATTGTTTACATTTACTGATTCATACTCAGTAATAATTCTGTCAATAGAAGCCATAGAAGATAATAAAATGTTGATGTTTTCTAGCTTTTCACTTCAATCTGTTCCTGCTGCATGCTAAACCTTGTTAACACTAGACGTTACCCCCAGCAATTCCATAAACCTAACAACAGCTTCCTGGGGTAATTTGATCTGCTCTGACCACAAACGCCAATCCACACACTTTCTTCTGTTAGGCTTATGTATCTGGGTGCATTTAATGTACTTTTTATAAACAACTTTGTGGTTTCCCATTCAGCTCTCTACCACATAAATAGAATCACTGAACAACTTTCCTACATCTCTGTCTTCTCAGTTATTCCTAGTGTAATGACTCAAATTAGCTTCCGATTGCAAGAAGTCTTCCTCTCGCATGCTCTCACTGCTGGGAGCCTGTGCACTAGGATTCCTTCTCATTTGCTGCCCTCCCCCCCGCCCCAGCTCTGGGCACCAGGGTAGGAACTTCGAAGCCTGTCTGACATGGGTGCTTGCTCACCTACGTTTTGACACTCACATCCTGCCTTCACCTGCTCATTTTGTACCTTTATCACTTTATAGACCCCATAAAACGGGCCAAGCAAACGCATTGAACAGCCTCCTCCAAACTGCAGCTGGACTGTGATTGTGATCCAAACACTAGAATACCTCTGACAGCTTCTAGAAGCTTTAAAATCCATCCCATTGAACTTATACATACACAACAGTAGCTTGAAAACGAACCATCTGCTAGTTTCGTCTTTTGTCCTTAGAATCACTCCCTCCCAGGATATATAATTAATTTACTGGGCTTTAAAAGAAAAAGTCAGGATTACTCACACAGTCCTGAAGATGCAATGTCAGCTATTTAGGACACAAACATCCAAGGCCGCGCTAGAACTCAGTGACAACTACATAGGCACTAAGGCAGGAACTGGCGGGCCTCTGACTACAGCAAGTGTAGGGCTCGTGCTTCTCAACTGCCGGGCTATAATCTATGAAACTGAGCCCAGATCCAGCCAATCAGTTTGCTCCTCATAACAAGTCTAACTGGCTCTGGAAAGCTGAAAGGGCTGCAGTGGAGCGGCATAGATGATATATTCCACACAATAATCTGCTTATCTGGAATCACTCTGCCTGGAAAAGCCAGAGAGAATCATTCTCCGAGGGAAGAAGGACAGGTGATCTGGCAAAACCACATTTGAACGTGGAGCAAGAGCGATCCTCTGCCCCGGCAGGCAGCCGGAAAGGTGAAGCACGAAAGGACACGAACCTCGCCAGGAATGCAAGGGCAGCCACGGCAGCCAAGCCCGAGGTACCGTTCGTCTTCCCTTTCAGCTTTAGTAGGAGTCATGCTAAGTGAAGACGATACACGTTAGTTGCTCGAGCAGATGAACCGGCTTCTATTTTATTCTTCTTTTCTGTGTTTTAAGTTTTGGCAGCACCATTTATTATTAAGTGTGCAGAGGGAAAGAAACTCAAAACTAACATCTGCTGAGCAAAATCAATCATTCTCCAGAACAGCCTTAAAGCTACCTTTCCAGATGAGCAGCCTTTCCAGCCGGGCACAGACACAGAGTAAATGGAGCTGACAAGGAATGGAGGGAAACACTTCCATATTTTGGAGAAAGCTCTACGTTCAGACACTGATTTGGGAAAGTAGGTTACTGCCCGGTTCTACTGGCCATGGACATGTAGGCCACGTAAGAATGTTCTGGGGTGGAAGAGTTGGGAAGGAATCCTCAGACTCAGGAAAGAGTCCACAGTTTTTCCATGTTTTACTTTTCTCTGCAGTGTCTTTATTTCCCATTACGTTTGAAGCATTAGTTCTGCCAGCTACTTGTTACAAGATCCATCTAAATTTGTAGTTAATAAAGGGTCTATGGAAAATACTTTCCAGTTGCAACTCCCAATACTACACCCTTAACATGCTTAACCTAGTGACAAACCCTTCCAAACTCTACAGCAAACTGTTTAACATATGTTGTAGTAAATGTAACAAGAGAAATGAAAAAACCCTCTGCAGTAAACTTTTAAATAACTAAATCAATCATTATGCTTTTAAAGTGACAATAGAAGTTACACAATATTCAACTTAGTCTGTTGGATTTATAAGCTCCCAAGGGAAAAAGCAGAGAAAGAAAATAATCTTCATTTAGTGGTAAAATATAAACACCAACTTGAGAGGAGAGACATGCACGCACACTTAGTTTGCTACAGATAAATGACTGAATTGAACCTGAGATTTGACACCAGGAAGGAAAACAGCAGTATGCTAAGATCAGAAAAAAATATTCCGTTGACAATTTCCTGCCAGGCTTTGTTCTTTGAATTGTCTGATTTTGATTAGCCACAGACTTTAATTATTTTTTATGTAATTAAACTTTGTTTATTTGACAGTGCTGCTGCCTATAAAAACCATGTGAGAATGGACGCTTCCAAGAAGGCAAAGTTATCATCCTTGTTCTTCCCTTCACTCAAAAATAGATTATTTAGTCTGGAATGGAAAACAGTCCCTAAACATAATATTGTCATTGAGTCCCCGACACAGAACTTCATAGTCTTAACTCCCTTAACACAGCTCCATTAAGTTCCCCTGGAATGTCCATGTTCCACATCATTTTCATTGACAGAGATGAGCACACTCTGAATGGAGGCACGGAAGTCTCCTGACATACATTCTTTTCTAGAAATTTCTCATCAGAAGACCCCATGTCCTATGACCCTGAAGAAAACTATTTTACTGGTCATGCAATGGTCAACCACACTACACAGTAAATGTTGGTGCTGCAGTTTTCACAACCATTGCCTATTCTCCACCCAGGCATCACTGAGTTCACAGCTAACCTTTGTCTCCCTGGTCTTTCACAAATACTAAAAGCCTTGCTTGACCCAACTTCAAGCGAATTGTATCTTAGTAAAAAAAAAAAAAAAAAATGTTAAGCTCAAAACATATCCAGGATGAGAGCTTCCAAAAAGACTAGCTCTGCCTGCTCTTCCTAGAATCATAGTAATTGTGTTAACCTGAGACATGCTACTATAATCTGGCATTTTTCTTGAGATTTAAATATTTAATTACACTCTGGGCAGACTTACCCTGAAATGGAAAAAACAAGTAATGTTTCCATATTTCCATAAAACCTGAGCCTATTGTGGCATTTACATTTGTTTCCTTTATCAGATTGAAAAAAATGCAATAGAAGAAACTAAAAAATATACACATCAACACTATAATCTTCTTTTGCTTAAAGTTGTTAATATAACATGTCAGAGTCTGCTACAGCAGGCATCCTGGTTAATTCCTCAGGACTCATATTAGCAGGTTCTGGCCATGAGACCATTTCCTGTCATTACCATCAATTAATATCTGTTAGCTATTGCATGAGGCACTAAGGAGCTTGATTTCCAAGGGTCATCCACACAGCTGAGTTCAATTCTTGTTCCTATGTCCTTGATCTCAACCCCACAGAAAATTAAAATGATCTTGGTAACAGAAATCCACATGAGGAATGCAAACCCTTTCCTGAAACGAGAACTGTCAGTAAACGTCAAGTGTCACCGTAGCTACCATTCACTGAACACTATCTCAAACCTTGAGCCAAGAATGATTTCTGGGCCCACAAGGCAATGTATCTGGTCCTGGAATTTATGTGAGCCAAAGAAATCACTCATGAGAAACCTATCAGAAATGTTGAGAGCTACCATGTTATTGTCTCAGAAATTAACATGGCAGGAACTCCATTCCCAGTGACAAGGAGAAACTGGCCCAGTGTTTTCACAGTGCATAATGCTGCCTAGAGAAACCCTAAACCACGAGACCATTCATTCCCTAGTAGGAAAGATCTGGCATTCCAGGGCTGACACAGGAGCCAGCACTCCATGGAATAAGAGGCAAGACAATGAATTCATTTTCCTTGGCAAAATGAGAAGGCCTGCCTCACCTTAGTGAGGTGAAAATGTTTCAACTTAAATTAAAAAGCACATGCACTAGAAATGTAACCACTATAGAGACTGAACTGTCCTTTTCTTTCAGATCACTGAAAGATTCTTTCTTTCAGATTCACCAAAGCACTGAATTTGGCCACCTAAATCTGAAATCAGACTTGTTCTTGGCACATGGAGGGAATTTTTCGTTGGTTCTTTTAAGGTGTTATTTAGTTCAGTCTCTCCCAAGAACATAGTCATAAATAATCATACTAACACATGTGACAAAATTAATAAAAACTACTTACTTTTTATACTAGCTTATAGTCATAGGTCATAAGATCTAACAAGAAGAATCAATTTTTTGCAGTCTTGTTCTTGGCCTAAGCTTTCCAAAATCATTATGGCATGACATACACAAAAATGGGCAATATTGGGCTGGGGAGATAGCTCAGCAGTCTAAGCACCTGCCTGGCAAGCGCAAGGACCCAGGTTCGATCCCCAGTGCCACATGCCATGCCAGCCCCAGAATTCCAGGCATGGTGTGCCTGCTCCAAAACCAGGCATGGTGTCACATGCCTGTAATCTCCGCACTGGGGAGGGCAAAAGAGAAAGACTGCTATAAATCTGAGCTGAAGAGTGAGACCCTGCACCAAATAAGTAAATAAATAAATAAATTTATTTTTGAACAGGCAATATTTATGTTTAATGAGGATTTAAAGTGCCCATCATTTTTTTAAACTTTATTTATTCATGTTACAGCTGGCTCAGCCTGCCCTGGGGGTAGGGCTGGCGTAGCATGTGGTGCTGGGGATTGAACCGCGGTCCCTGGGCATTTGCCTAAGCTTGCCTAAGTAGGCACTTTAGACCACTGAGCTATCTTGCCAGCCCCTGTCCATCATTATTATTTGATGTTAGAACTGCCACTGTCTCCAGCAATGTGTAAAGAAGGGTAACCTGGAAGTTAAGGCCATAGATTTGGATCAGGGCAGCTTGGGTGCAAATCTCAGCTCTGATCCTTAACGATCAGCCACCAGACAAGATGCCTCACAGTCTTTTGCCTCATTTCTCTCATCGCAGACTAGTGTGGTGCAGAGCCGGGCTGGCATGAAGATGAAGGGGTCATGGATGCCTGGAGCTGAACCTACTCTGCTACTTGGTGAGCATTCACTGAATGAAAGTTGTCATGTTCATTGTTATTATTTTTAAGCTCATTGCCAAGAAATATATACAAAAATGCAAATTTATGGTGAACTATTGAATAATCAGATGTGGGGTGAAATGGTTTCTACTATCACCACATATTGCCATTCAGGCATTATTTCCAAGTCAGCCCAGTGAGGTGGGTAGGTCACTGTTTGTTGATTGTCAGTCTTCAGCATAGTTATCACTTGACACATACCCCTGCCCTGCAGGTAGTGTGTCGTGCAAGAACACTCAGGCGGGACACAACACAAGAGGAGTAAGCACACTAGACATGATCCGTATGATAAAGGATCCAAAGTTCAGGCTGGTTAATGATTTCTACATGAAGGGGGGGAGGGGAGGGGAAGTAATTAATCTTTATTCATGATATCCTAATCAAAACTCATTTGGAAAAGGGGAGAGTGTTACTTCTCATGAACAGCTATATCAGTTATCCAGAATATATGCGCTATGTCTGGAATTCATGCACAATTCAAAGATTAAATACGAGAGAACCCCAAAGCTAAATATGTCCTTTCTTCCCATTGATAAGGAATTTTGCAGAGCAGGGGAATGTTAGCTGAGAAATAGATATATTCACTGCAAATGGGAAGAGAAAACAGTCTTCCTGGGGAAGGAAATGCTATGCTAAGGCAGGAGCATGGAGTTCCACACTTATTCATCCAGTCAGTCTCCTACTCACTCCTTCAGGCTTCTGTTGTCTTCCTTATCTCACTCTGCTCCCCTACAAAGGCCCACCAGCCCCAGCTACTTGCTTCCAGCTCCTGAGAGTCTGTGCTTTAAGCTGAAGTTCGTACCAGCACAGCCCTCCCCCACCCCTTGTCTCCATGCCCATCCCCCAAGCACCCATGAGCAAGGACAAGGACGGTGACCTACCTTTTCCCTTCTTCTTCTAGAAGGTGGCTACTTCCCACAGAGCCAATTATTGAACCAGTATGACTACCATAAAAATTACCACTAAAGAACAAATAAACATGCAGAGAGCTAGAGGACATTTTCTGTTTAGGAAAGGAAAGCTTCAATGATAAAATATAGGGCCAGGTTAGAATTAGAATGAAATCAAATATCAAGGCCTAGTTCGCCTGGAGAAAAACTATCTGTTAAGAAATCATCTCATCTTTCTCAAGTTAATGAAGACATGAAGCAAAGCCCACTATAGTTGCTAGAAATAATCTCATGTCTTAAAGCCCTGTGTGGTGCCTGACCAAAAGTTGAATGATCTTTATCTAATTTATTCTCATTATTGTGTTCCTGGAAGAAGTATGCATTGGAGCTAGGGCAGCTAAGGCTCAGTGGTGAGCATTTGTCTCCCCTGGTCCCTTTCGTTGGCTCAGCTACAAGGTCAGACATGAAGTCTCCCTGCCAGAGCCCACTTGAGTCACTGAAATATCACAACCTGCAGCACTGGTGCCATGCAGTCCTGTGACCAAGAGGACAGCTAATCAGCCCTGAACACCAACATCTTCAGCATGGACAAGGGCTGAGAAAAAGTTAAGAATTAGGTATTGTGGAGTGTAACTGCCATGGTTCAGATGGGTCTGCCCAGAAAGGCCCAAATGTTAAGAAGTGGTCACAGGTGTTGGTGCTGAGAGGTACTGTGGACTAAGAGGTAAGATTGAATGACAGGTTCCTAGATCTTTGGGGACGTGCTCCTGTGGAGCCTGCAGGACTCCAGTCCATCCTCTCCCCTTGCTGGTCAGTGATGTGAGCAGTGCATTCCACCACATTCACACTATGATGAGCCATCATCCCCAGGGGCCCAAGCCAATGGGGTTGTACTTCCCCCCCAACTGAACCTTCCAAAGCATAAATCAAAACCATCTTTCCTTACTCTAAAGTAGCCTATTGTCAGTATTCTGTTATCCTGACAGTCACTTATCCTCTCAATTATCCTGAGCAGTGGGTTATCTTTAGCCGCTCCCTCTCATTCACTTGGGTACCCTAAACAGCTGGCCTGTGCCCACCCCCAGCTTCTTCTAAGTGGCCCACAAAGACCACAGGGGGGTCTTTCCTACTTGCAAATGAGTTCCTTTGTGTGTCTTTCCCAGAGGAGCAGATTAAGCCAGTCTATAAGAATATGATTAAGTGTTCCTGCTACCTTTGAAGTGCCACTTTATTTTGATAGAAATCCTAGAAATAAAGCTAAGAACCAAAGAGAGAATCACCAGTGGCTGTTTCAGACCCCATGGATCATGCAGAACACAAGCAGAGATTTTCTGCATCTGAGAATTACACCATCACATCAGCCACATTTTCCTCTCAGAAGTGGGTCAGCCCTGCACACCCAGCTGTGTACCCAGGAGAATGTCAAGGGGTGCTCATGGTTATGCACCCTGTACCAGCACCCTGGAGTCCCTGTGTGCCATCTCTCTACATTCAGAGTTCAGGCCACCACCAAGCAAGAAAGTGTTTCTCTCTTATTCACCCCTCCCTCAGTAGCAGTAACTATTGCTCCTACTGGAATTTGACTGTGGGGACTCATTTGTGATAATCAGCATCTGAGAGAAATAGGTACTCCATGTCTCACAGTCCATAGGATATTTATGAATCTGCCATAAGAATTTAAACACATGAATCTGAGGAGTGGGAAAAGGGTAGATTACAGTTGAGTCATTTGTGCATTATAATACAGTGGCCCTTGTATTATAAGTATGTGGGCTGACCCAAGGTGTTTGTTAAAATGCTAGATCCTTGGCTCCCACTAAAGAATTCTGAGTCTAAAAAATAGCCTAGGAAATCTGCATTTCATTGTCTACCCCCCAACTTTGCTTATGAAGCCAGTCTTCCATGGAATACTTAAGAAGCATCAAAACACTGGTAGGGCACCTAGCCCAACGCCTGCAGGATGATAAGTTCTCAGTACCTACTAGTTATAATTATTAAGAGTCAGAACCAACCCTACCTTCATATGCTCAACTTGCACCTGACCCCCTGCTAATGAAATTACATAGGGGAGTCGCTGTAGGGTAGCAACCTCAGGGGTTGCTTTAGTGTAAGAAAGAGAAATGAGAAGAAAAAATGCAGAAGAGAGGTAAGCTAATGGTGTCCTTTAAACGATCCTTCAAGCATTAATGAAAACTCTTGACCCCCAATTATTCCCTATTCCGTGTCACCACAGCTCTGAAAACATTGTGCAGGAATATTTGAAACAATTATCCATTGACCAGAAATTCCCAAAGTAAAAAAAAAAAAAAAATCAAAATTTTGCCATGTTTATGTCTTGGCCTCACACATGGATCATAAAATGAGGTTATTTTATTTGTTTTGTAGAGCAAAGTGGGTCTCAAGAAAACACAGAGTTTGATAGCGCCTGAATCCACTAACTGTATAGCACAATATCAGGGACCTGGAACCCCGACCCGACTGGCTGGCTGGCTCCTGTGTGTCTTGGCTGCCTTCCTGCACCCATGATGTGAGTACTCTGCAGGCGGCTGGAGCTTCGTGGATCTGCTTACTGCCTGGAGTCACGCCACACAATAAGTGGGGTGGCCCTGCAGGAAGTCCTCTGTTTGCTTAGCATGTTCCTGAGCTTAGGACAAAGCTCTGTTGTCTAAGAGGATAAATAACCACAGCTTCATTTCTCCAAACCAAGAGGGTAACTGCTGATGTATCCTGAGTCACTTGATCTTAAACTGCCTACAGATGACAAGAATGAGCTTCTGTTTTAGGCTGTCCATCAGTCTTGTCACTCAGCCTCCTCTTGGCTCTGGAAAACAATGACTCCATGAGGCCATTTTCCGTGACCGCAGTCCTAGTAAAATACTGCTCCATACTTTTAGAACTAGGGCTCTTCCTGCATTGAAGTAAGTGGAAGCTATTCACATGCACTTCGCTCTTTCTCTACAAATCTTGGGCATAGGAATACAGCTGTCTAGACTCACATCATGAGACAAAAAAAAAAAAAATGGAAACTGAGTGAAATCAAATCAAAGCACTTTTTTTTCCATTGCAGGTGCTTGACATGGGTTTTATGATTTGAATCTCACCAAAGTCTCTCAAGAAGTTAGTATTATCATTCCCATTTTGTTCAAGAGTAAGAAAGTTGAGATACATTCTTCCTTAAGAACATAGAGTGGAGCACAGCTGGGAGCTAAATAAGAAAAGAAGCAAAAGCAGTCTTCTTTGTTAAAATTTAAATGAACAACCTCTCCCACTCCCATTAACATAACATCATATGAACCTAATCATTCTGTTGAACAACCTGTCTTGTATCAGCAAATAATTTTCTGTGTCAGTATATGAAGTGCTACACTGTCATTGTCATTGACTGCCAAGGATCTCAAGGTAGGTATTTGCCATAGGTTACTATGCTAGTCTCCTATAGTTTAACACTGACATGGCTCCAGATTTCCCCCAGGGATATGTTTTCAAAAGCATATCATGTAAATGCATTTTTACATTTACTTCCTTAGGATAAACCTCAGACAGAGCTGTTGGGCAGAGTATATATTTTATATTTCTGTACTTAGCACTGTACTACAAGGCAGAAGTTATACCAGGCAGCCAGCAACATGAGTGAGTACATTTCCACAAACTCACAGGCAGTCCGGGCTTAACATTTGTGCCAAAATGATAGGTTGTAAATGATAGCATTGTCATTTTTTATTCTTTGATCATTAGTGAGCTCAGGTATTTTTTCCAATATATCAGTCATTTGCAATTCCCCCAGAAACTAGTCATTCCTGCCCTCTTTCTACCATTCTATTAGTGTCTAACTCCAATACTCTTTGCAAGTGCTTACTCTCACCCTATGCTGCTTTTTCATTGTCTGGGCTCTGTAAAGCTGATGCACAAATGTGTTGGAGACTTTGATCTATAGCCAAGAAAACTTCAGTGACGTATTGCTAGGGCAATTAGTCAAGTTTCATAAAATGTGTTCCATGAAGAAAAACTGGTTAAATCTAAAGAATGGAAAGCCATAGAATTCTCCTTGGTGGTGTGCTTCAGAAATAGGTCACCCTCTGAACTTACCAACTGTTGTTTATCTTACAATAAACAATGATCCATTTAGATTTAATCTTGTTCTTCTACAGAAAATTCTGGATAGCAGAAGAAGGGCCAGGCATAATTTGGACAAGTAGCCCCATGGTAGGGGAGCTGGAGGGAACAAAGAGCACACCAATACATACTCAGATTTTTATTCCCAAAGCGGGAGTAGGCCACAAAGAATTGTAGATTGTGCAGGTACCCTGCTCAAATATACCCTTTCAGAGAATGAAGACCACAGACATGAAACTTGACTAAAATTGGCTGGTGAATGGGAGTCCCCCGTTGCCCTAAACAGAGCTCATTCTTTTAGACCAGCGGTGGTGAATCTACAGGACATGTGGCACAGCCAGCTGTTTTTTATCACTGAAAGATCTAAAGGGTTTGCCGTTACTGTGCTAGAGGATGCTAGGCAGAAGCAAAGCAGAGCCTGAGTTGAGTTCCCAGAGCTTAGAACAGTGATTCTGCCTCTCAGTGTGCCTAGGTTTTGTTAAAAGGCATCAAGACAACAACGCCCTTACACGAGGCTTAGAGATTTGGGCAAAGGGTGCCAAGCCATAAGGAGGGCCACATCTTGGCTTCCAAGCTGAGCATGGCTCTGGCTAGCCATGGGAGAAGCCTGCGGGGGCAATGTGAGGCTGCCTTCTTGTTCTACTTAATAAAGAATGTGTATGAATGCAAAGCAAAGCTAGCATCTAACTTTTCTCCTTGCAATTATCACTTGCATAATTAGCTTTCCCTTTGTTTCAGTTCAGCCAAATGCAGCATTCAGAAGAAAACTGAGTCTGGCCATTTCATATTCCTAGCCATCCAAATAGGCTCTTGCCTTTTAGCCCAGCAAAGACCCAGATGTGATGAGATTCTTGACAGGAGAACTAGACAAAGGCTGCATTATCCCATTTCATGTGTAGAAAGTGTGCCTGAATGCGGGGGGGACCCACATTCATCCCAGTAAGGTGACCAAAGACACACAGTGGTCAGGGGTCTACTGACATCATCTTTCCTGCTCTGTGACTCTCCGGTCATTTCTATCAGGAAGCTCCTTACCCAAATATTGTCCAAAGGCTACCTGCCACCCAGTGCAGATGCCTGGGGAAGCAGTCTCTGGCAAGCATCTTTTCTTAATCTAGAAATATTTGTTCCACATTCCCAAGATATCTACATGGGCCAACAGAAGAAATAACTCACACAGAAATTTAAAGAACACCTAGAAAAGCATATTTAGGAAAATTATCTAGGATGAGATAACAGGGATTGGTTTGTGCTCATGTGTTATGCTACCTAACCCTTGCCCATAAACAGCTGAGCCCATTTGTGAGCCCAGCTGATCCTTCTAGAAAATTTTAAGAACTTTCACTAGGACATAAGCAATTCTTCCAAAAGACCAAAGGAAAAGTCTGTGTTGAACGGTAACCTGTCATTAAGGTGAATTCTTATTTTTTTAGTGGAATGCTGCCCCTTAGCTTCCTCATTGGGTATGGGAAACTCATTTTGATTCTTCAGGAAGAGGATCATGCTTTCCACAGATAAAATGCTCCCCAAAATTTGACGCTCTTCTTAAGAGAGCTGTGTACATTCCCAGAAGTCTTTTGGCCAGAAGTCCTCTACTTCAGATCAAGGATAAACTCTTCAAGTAGGTTTTACTTACTCTATTGACCATTATAGACTAAAAATAAGCAACAGAACCAGACAGCAGAAGTTAAATTGTTGTTGGTCCGCAGGATTTGTGAATGCATGGATGTCTGGCTGAGATACACTCATCTTGTGGTATATTTATTTCATCTCTTTTGAAGTTTTCCTAACAACTTTCATGTTCTTAAAGTTGTTATTGGTTGATTCTTGGATTACATGACATTGTTTTTTCTCTTGAAATATTCACTTTTGATTAGCAAATTTGCTTACTGTTTCTTTTTCTTCAAAAATATGATCTAAAGAAAACCAGTAGCTGACCCCAAAGAAGGAAGAGATTTCCACTTACAAATATTTAATGTTCATTATTACACCTTATGCAGTAATATATTAGGAGAAAGTATGTAATTCTGTAGATAATCCCAAATAAAATCTGATTCAGTACTTGTACTGACAAACTCAATTCTCTCCAGGATTCTAGTCACAACCCAAACTGTATGGGAGGTAAATCATGTTTCCCCATAAAATCAACATGGCACCTAACTATTGAATTTGATTCCCTTCTTGTCCAACCCAGTTTGCAGATAGAATTATGGAATGAATCAAGTTCATGAGCCAAGGTACCACTGTACTCCTAAGGAATTTTATAAGTGCATGCTAACTAATTTATATTCATCAGGATGATAACACATGTATTTACAGAGAAGTTTGACATTTGCAAAACATTTCCTCACATGTCCTTCTAAATGACCCTCAAGATTCCATGGAAACTAAGTAGGGGCTTTGTGGACACATCTGGCATTGTCATTTGTTAGCTCTGTGACTCAGCCACTTACGAAGTAACCTGAGCCTCAGCTTTCTCAACTGTAAATTGTGAGTGATAACCATTCCTTCCATACAGAATGGGTGAGGGCCTCCAAGATAACATATCCCAAAGGCACAGCAAGCGCTTGACATATGGCATGCATTTAGAAACAGAATTTTTAAAAAAAAGTTAAATCCTGGATAGAACTGGCTTCTTTATAAAAATATAATTCTGCATGAGAACTTAGTGAATTCAAACCTGTGTCATTCCTATGTGCATACCCAAGCAAACGCTGGAAATAAAAATTGCTTTGAATGAAAAGAATGGAAACAAATTATCACTATTATCCTAAGGCAAGGCTGAAATCATTATCCCCCTCTCGCAGTGGAAGCGACTGAGGCTGAAAGAGATGGAGATATTCACCCAGTCACTACAGCCACAGAATGAGCTAGTGCTGGATACCTGTCTTCAATTTGCAAAGAAGGGAACTCTACGCTGCTTCAAAACTCAGTGTAAAAAGCAGCCTTACTGCAAACCAGAGTTATCGATCTCTGAATCTGGAAAAACACTTGATCCATTCTTTCTGAAGGCAGTTAAATTAAACTCTGCCTCTACAATATTGCTCTCAACAGAAACACGATTTAATTGAAGAGAATCACTCTGCTGATTTAGAGAGGGCTGAAGCCTTCCAGGGATTTTATTAGTTTCATCTGAACCATCATTCATCATTTCTTTCTGACCTATTTTCCAAAAGTTGCTAATCCTGACATTTCAGAGTGGATCACCTGCTCCCAACGGAAGCAGATGTCATTTCTGAACAAAACAGATCCAAAAGTAAGAGAAGCTCTCCCTTCCCCGCTACACTGCTGGACACAGGCACCCCTCAGGTGTCAGCTCCAATGTGCAGTTCATCCCTCCTAAGCACTGACGGAGTCAGTGGGACCATTGTGTGCTCTAACACAGGCCAGGAAGGATGTTTTTACCACCATTTCTGTTCCGTTCCAGATTTAATATCAATTCTATAATACCATTGGGGTATTCTGTTTTAAGCTTCTTTTTTTTTTTTTTTTTTTTTTTTTTTTTTTTTTTTTTTTTTTTTTTTTTTGCAGTACTGGGGATTGAACTCAGGACCTTGCGCTTGCCAGGCAAGTGCTTATTCTACTAAGCTATCTCCCCAGCCCTAAGCTTCTTTAGAGTAAGTTATTATAAGCAGCAATAATTTTAGCCCTGACTCCTCAGGTTAGGATGTTTTCAAAATCTTAAAGGAACACATTTCAGTGTAGCTTTCTGCCTCCCTGGGATTTTATGAAATTTCTCAAGTGCTGCTAAAGTGGAGAATCAGGTACATTTCTGTGTCTCTTTTTATCATATGAAATAGAATGTCTGGAGTTAAGACACACTAATATCAATATCAACCCTAGTGAAAGGAAGTAGAAAAGAGCAAGAGAATCCAGGGCATTCTCTCTCCTACTTACTGGAGAAAAAACAAGTCAAAACATGCCATGATCTATAGGCAGCTCAAATGACACCAGCACTGTCAATATTTATTTGATATTCTGCCAAGCATGCTAGCTAGCCAATAATTGTTCCAAGCTATTAGTAAATTCATCTTCCATTTCTTTATTCTTGACTATCATTTTCCTTAAAGCATTTGTCTTTTTGTATCTATATTTCTTTGCATTTCTTTCTATTTCTCCCTTTACCCCCTTCTACCACTACTATGTTCTCGGTTATAAGAAAACACTTTCCACATAATCAAGAACCCGTAGACATGCAAGGTGATGGTATCTACGTTGTGCTCATTATTTTCATTATTCATGTCAAAACAATGGAATGCCTCTTACCTTCTCACTACTGTATCTATAACTTCTTCCTCCTGCTTTTGGTTTATCTGGGCTTACACAGGTCTTTCAGAACAAAACAGATAAATATTAATAACAGCCTACTTGGAGGTCTTTCCACTCACTTTTTCTTGTTAATCTGGAAGTATCCTGTGACCCAGGCATCCCTTGTTAAACACCATCTGCAAAGGCAATGACTGTACTGCAATTAGAGAGGCAACATCAAAGGCACCAGAGGTAGGTTTTGTGACTGTCGTATGCTTACAGCTGGTCAGAGTGCCAAGCCACACAATGAGCAATTAAAGGGGACATCTCCAATAGGGACCCTAAGCTAAAGTTCAGAGGACTAACTAAAAGTCAACAGGATCACAGAAGGCTCTCTAAAGGTGATTTTTAAAAAGATAAAACAATAGATCAAGGGAGTAAGAACAGTCCATCTGATCCATCAATGCTATCACATCATCTTGTATAGCCTCCTTCAGTCCCCCAAGGACTGTTCAGTTTTCTGATACCTTTATTTCTGTTTTGAATATATTATCAAGAGCTCCCTTGTCACTTAAGGAAGCTTTCATACATCGAGTTTATGCATTTTATTTCCCTTCTATGATCTTATGTATCGCTTTGGTAGCATCACTGCCTGCTTCTCTACATTGTTTGGGGTTTTTTTTTTTTTTTTAGGTCTTTGCAGGTATATGTTCTCAGCATGGCATGAAAAAGATAGCATTTTTGAAGAAGCAGTTCGGCTACAACTGCTGTTTGAGACAGCCCTCCGGACTGTATCATCACCAGCCAGTGCTGTGTACTGCCCCTCAGGCAGTTTCATTCTCTCTGTGAAAGAGATCAGGTTGCAAAGTAGAGCTGGAAGCCAAAGCGGAGTGATCTGAACACAATCTGAACCTGTCCAGCAGTGGATCGCCTTCAGTAAGTTCCAAGACTGGGGTGTAATCATTTGCACCATCTTTTCCAATGATGTGAATCTTCATCTTCAGTTTTATTTTTTTTAAAGTCAACGGAATCACTGTTATTGAAAAATAAAAAAATTAGCATCACAACAAACAAAGGAGGGAAGTTTAGAGACAAATTGCTAACCTCAAAATCCCTAAGGGGTTCCTATGTATCATTTTACTTTTTTAGTGCTGTGTAGTGTTTGAAGATTAGGTTAATGAAAAAGCTCTCCAGTGTGCCTATTCTTCCTGTACAGTAAGATGCTTTAAGCCACATGCTCGCAGAAGATACTTTGTTCCCCCAAAATTTCTAAAGTCACACCAAAGTCAAACATGTAGATGGAGTTCATACACATCTTACATCTGCATAAGAGTGTGTTGCCTGATCATCCTGTAGGCAACTTTCTTTGGGAAGGGGGCTGTTGGCAACCGGAAGGAGGAAGGCAGGCGAGGAAGCCCTAGAAGGCAGCTAAGCAAGGAGACATTGAAGCAACCAGCATGACCTTCTGCAGGGACAACAGACCAACCTGTCCACAGTACTTCCAATGGCTGTCCGGGGCAGGGCTACTAGTAGAGCACAGCATTATTCAACCTCCTGCATCAGCAGAGCTCTCACTCCCATGTTGGCACCTATAAGCATATTGTACGATTTGCATGCCAATTTCCTGCCAGGCAATTTTAATCCAGCCCATTTTTCATCCACGTGACTTAGGGTTTTAGAAAATTACACTGAGCAGAAGCATTCATCTTCCCAGTTATCTTTTTCTCTACAGCTCTGTCCTCTGGCTGGAGAAGGAGGCGCCTCCATCACCCACAGCGCAGCAGTGCACATTTTTCTACCTCGTGTGACATCGAGCTAAACACTCAACAGGACAGCCATGGCTGTTTGCACTTTGCAAGGCTGTACCACATTTGTCTTGTGCTTTTCATCACACATTTGATTTAGCAGACAAATTTTCAAGGCTCAGCGTTGATGGATATACCCAGGAGCCAACTTCAGAGCCAGGTCTTAGATTTATGAAAATAAGCATAGTGCTTCCATTACCAATACCTACTTGGAATTCCAGTGTGCACTTTCCAGCATTCATCTTCTAATTCCTGTCCTTTGTTTTGAGCCCAGAGAATCTTTTGATTTGAGGCTTATGGACTCCCTCCTCAAGCTGTCATTTCAACTCAGTCTGAATTCACGTATGCTATAAATGATTGAGTTTCCACCTCTTACCTCCTGCACATATCTTTTTTTTTTTTTCTATGTAGAAGGTTTTTAGAGAGATTGAAAGCCATCCTGCCTGTCTATCTCACCCAGGTAGCAGCTGGCGAGCCCACACAACCAACTCAATTTGAATTATCTTCATCAAAGCTTTTAAAGGATGAGGCGGCCTGTTGGTACCATAGTAGATTAAAGTATTCCTCTCTATGCTTATAGTCCAGCGCCCTGATTGCCAGCTCTGAAAGGGAGCCAGAGAGTGACAAAGGGGCAACAAGTACTACTGAGCTCTTATTTCTGCAGAGTATATAAGAAATGGCACAATTCCTTTCCAGAGAGAGCCAGAACATGTATTCATATGCACTGCCATATATGTGTACACACAAGCACAAACATGAGCTCATGTGCGTCCATATAAATACATGCACTTATATATATATACATATATATATATATATCTTCATGACACAATGGAAAAGCAGTTGTGAAATCTCAAAAGGAATAAATACTAGGAAATTTATATGAGTCTATTATCAAGACTCTGACATTTAGAAAGGACTATTTCAGGAATGCTTTCTCTCCCTTAGAAATTTTTCAAAGAAACAAGGGGGAGGGGTGAATATCAGAACAACTGAAAAGTACATACTGTATCCCCAGGAGAAAAAAAAAAGAGAAGGCACTGAGGCTGCTGAAGAAAAACAGATAGAATTTAGATATAAGAAAAAAAGAGACAGGAACAAGCGAAAAGGAGGGGGAAGGAGAGGCCGAATTTCACATAGATGAGTACAAAGTTTAAGCTGAAAGAACAACATGGAAAGAAATGAAGGTTGTGGGCCCCAGAAACAGCTCAGCAGCACAAGGACCAGGGTTTGAACCCTGGTACCAAATACTATGATGGCCCTGTGCATGCCAGCCTCTGTACCCAGGCATGGCGGCACACACCTGGACCTTGTACCAAATAAAACAAATACTTTAAAAAATAAATGATTAAAGTGACTGCAAGCAGGCACAGGGGTCAGGGGTTCGATTCCCAGGCCTGTTCTTCTGACCCCACCCCCAGGGCGCAATGGCAATTGAGACTGGGCATGGTGGTGCACCCCTGTAATCCCAGCTCTTGGGAGGCTATAAGCAGGCTGGTCACTATAAGTCTGACCTAGTAGTGAGACCCTGAACACCCTGTACTACCTTCCCTAACATACAAAAGTAATAATAATAATAATAATAAATAAAATAGAGTTATGATGGAATAAATGCAGAATAACTGAGGTTCCATGTTTACTTTCACCTGAATGAGTGCTGGGACATTATGGAAATGTAAAAATTTTAAAACTAATAATAAAGTCAATATTTTCTTTTGGTAATCATAATAAAAGTGGAACCAAATAAGATTTAACATTTTTCTGGTTATAAAAACATGTGATAATCTTGACATTTTGAAGAATATAGCAATTAACAAAAGAATAAAGAAGGAAAAGAAACACTTGTGATTCTATTAACAAAAGATAATTCCTGTTAATAATATATTTTTCTGGTCCCATCTATACAAACTTTGATTATACTATGCTGTGATTTTTTAAATTTATTTTATTTTGAAGAGTAAAAACAGAAGCAAAAACAAACAGAAAAAAAGACAGAAACAGGGTAACTTACAACACATATGTTACAGAGTTTCAAAACAAGAATAGTTAATTAACAATGGTTGTCACATTATCTATTTTTATTATCGAATCTGTTGCTAAGATTAAGATTTTTTCAATTAAATGATTTCTCAATATATTTTAGACAATTATTTTGA
>PVKN010007654.1:0-26296 GCA_004027915.1 Capromys pilorides | reverse complement strand
CTTCCTTCCTTTTTGTTTTTTTTTTTGAACAGGGTCTCACTATGCAGTTCAGGCTGGCCCTGAACTCACTTTTGTAACCCAGGCTGGTCTCAAACTCACACAGATCCTCCTGAAAAAAAGACCAGACCCTTTTTTTTTTTTCAAAACCAGGGATTGAATTCAGGCCCTTGTCAGGCAAGCACAGCACTTATTCTACTGAGCTATCTCCCCTGCCCCAGGAGGCTAAAATTTCATTTACCTGCTGTCTTATGTGCTATCATGGGTGTCCGAGGTTGCAGATCACTGAGTTTATCTTTTGTAAAGTTATTACGTTCCTTTTCAGTTTCAGAGAGATAGAGAAGAGAGTTCTTCTGGAAAATTAAATTCCTCTGTTTAAGAATATAATATAATTTGCATGATAATGGTTCTGCTAGATTAAAATATTGTATGTATTTGTTCACTGAAAGCTGACTCAACCAATTAGAATAGTGACCTCTTATTCATTTAAAAGCTGTGTCTCATTTTGTTTGTGATATTATAATGGCTAAAGCCTTTTTCAAACTTTTCAGGGAAGTGTGACTGCAATGACAGTGTTTTTTCCCTTGGATACAGCTAGACTTCGGCTTCAGGGTAAGTGTTGCAACCGTGTTCCTCTACATATGATGTTGGGAAGCAAACACATTTTGCTGGTGAATTCTATAGTAAGGATAGTCTGTGTCTTTAGATATCCAGTGTTGCCCGACTTAAACTAGTGGTCATCATTATTTCTTGATTAGCAGAGTTGTCCCTGGATGAGCCGTAGCCTTAGTCATTCTTTACTCTGAGTCAACCTGAGTGGGCTTGCATGAGTAATTTTGAGTCATTATGAGTTTTTATAATAAGCTACAACTTTTTTTTTTCAGTGCTAGAGATTGAACCTAGGGCCTCAATGCATGCTTGAGACTGAGCTACTGAGCTGTATCTCCAGCAGCTATGGCTTCCCCCCCACTCCCCCCCGGGACCAGGGTTCAAACTCACGACCTTGCACTTGCCAGGCAGGCACTTGTGCGTGGAGTTATCTCCCCAGCCCAGCTGTGGCTTCTTAAAGGCACAGACTAGAGCATTTGGGGGAAGTAGGTTTTCTCACAAGAGCGGGGAGAACAGGAAAGCAGTGGCGCCAGATCTGCACTGCCCTTGCGAGTCAAGGCATGTTACCCTAGTTTCCTTGTTAGCGCCGTAGACTCTCTGGTTCACTTAATTCTTGCTTTTTTTTTTTTTTCTCCCAATTTTTTCATCTTGAAGATATACACCAGTGCGGGAATTTGCATAAAGAGATGCCGAGATTATCTTTGAATACTAATTCCAAGTTGAATACTATCTTTGAATATTAATTCTTTGTGCCTGCTATTTGTGGCTAGAGCTTTTGAATAGGTAATGATTTTTTAATTGAAAAATCAAAATATATGAAAAGCTGTACAGCATAGGGAACACTCACTCTAGTCTGCCCCTCCCCATGGTAGTCAGTATTCGCTTTGTGGTATTTCTTTGGTGTCCTCAATGCTAGTAAAGCTTTTTCATTGGAACATATGCAGAATGGAAGGTGCATTCCCAAGTGGCACTTTACATCTGTAATTGCAGCTAAAGTTTGAGAGGCTAAACAGGGAGAACTGGATGAGCCCAGGAGTTTAGGGCCAGCCTGAATACCATATCAAGAGATAACACCCCACTGCCCCCCATCTCTCTTTCTTTATTTTCTGACAGCATCTTTTGTTGTAGCCCAGGCTGGCCTCTTTCCTCTGCTTCCCAATTGCCCCATCTTTTTATTTTATTTTATTTTATTTTTATTTATTTATTTTTTAAAGAGGGCTGGGGAGCTGGAGATGTCAGCTCAGTGGTAGAGGCATTGCTTAGCATGCAGGAGGCCTGGGGTTCACTCCCCAGCAAAAGTGGGAGAAGGGAGAAAAGAAAAGGTAGAGGGAAGAGGAGAAGGGAAGGGAAGGGAGGGAGGAGGGAGGTGCACCGTTTGGAGCCCAGCGTCCTGGAAGAGACTGAGGTCATCAGCCTTTCCTGTTTTTCCTGAGTAGCCTTGCAGACTTTCTTATGAAATGCCAGCAAATAACATATATTCTTAGTTTTCTCCTTTATTTTAACAAAAAGCTTGCTTTACACACTGTTGGCACTTTGCATTTTCAGCTTAATAGCATGTTTTCAGTCAGCATATCCTGCCTTACAGCTGTAGGGTTTTCCCTGGCCTTGCGCCTATTTCCCCTTCCCCTGCTGTGCATCCTTGGTTTGTTTTCACTGTTTTGTTATTACAGATAGAATGTAAATATGGATTTGTTCTCATACCACTTTGTGTCTCTAAATGCTCTTGGAGAAATTCTAAGACATGGGAATCCATCCGAAGGTAGATGTATTTCATTTTGATAGTTACTGCCAGACTGCCTTCCCTGGGGTTTGACTAATTTGCCGTCTCACAGGCCACACTGATACCCACATACTTCCTAGGAAGTTGGTTAATTTTCTTTTTTGTTGTTGTTGTTCTCAAATTGCTTTTCAATTGTGGGTAGGAATTTTGAAGTTAGTTGGGATAGATAGGTTTTGTTTTCAGGAAGAAACAGAATTTTCATCCTTTTGCCCTGTTTTAGGAATAGAGCTCTCAAGGCCAAACGTTTGATATTTAAGGTTTTGTTGTTGTTTCACTTTGATTTGGTGATGCTGGGAATTGAATCCAGGTCCCCGCCTTTATTATTATTATTATTGTTGTTGTTGTTATTGTTATTTTAATTTCAAGACAGAATCTCACTGAGTTGTCCAGGCTGGGCACAAATTTGTGATCCTCTTACCTCTCTGTTTCCTAATGTGCTGGATTATGGGCTGAACCTTGAGTTTTAATACTGACTTTGCTTTTGTGTCTGTAGTCTCTTTTGTAAAAGAAAGATAGTAATTTATTGTCTCTGTTTTTTAGGTATTAGAATAGAACTGTGAATATATATTACTCTAAAAATAGGAACTTTATAAAATATAAAAAATAAGTGTCAGGTATAGCAATGCATGCCTGTAATCCCAGCACTCAGTCAGGATGCTGAGGCAGGAGGATCGTAAGCTTGAGGCCAGCCTGGGCTATGCAGCAAGACCCTGTCTCAAAGATAAATTATAAAAAATAAATTTCTGCTTTATCTTGGAAACTGAAGTTTAACTACAATTCTTCCTGAATAATAAGTGAGCTCCAAGAAATTGATAGTTGGGAATTTAGCACAAGAAAATCTGAGGCAGTCTAGCTAGCTTTAAAAAAAAAATAGGATTAGAGATCACACAAGTGAGGTAAATGACATGTCAGTGAAATTTGTTGATGTTGGAAAAAATAATTCTCTAAGTTAAGATATGTTATTTTATCTTGTAGTTGATGAGAAAAGAAAGTCCAAAACTACCCACATGGTGCTGCTGGAGATCATTAAGGAGGAAGGCCTGTAAGTACTACCTTCTCTCGCAACTGTGCTGTACAGAGCAACTCATTAAGAGATTCCTGAGCCTCCAGTGCATCTAAACTCTCTCAGTCTCATAGTTTCATAGTGGTATAAATTTGTAATTGCCTGACCCTAAGAACATAATTGTTTTCAGTTCCTTAAAAATCTATGATTAGCCATTTAATTCTTTATCATGGTATCTTTCAGAAAACCAGGGCTTTGTTTAGTGTGCATTAAATGTAAGATAACAGTTGTTTAGTTCGTTCCTATCAGATGCATTCAGACAAATTGTGTCCCTATTATTATTATTATTTTTTTTTTGAAATAATTTCAGATTTACAAAAAGTTGCAAAACTGAAGTTGATACAAAGAACACCAGTATATGCCTTACCCCATTTGTCTGTTATTAACCTGGTTTCCCACTGTTTTACCATTTTGCCCAGGACTTCTTTCCTTCCTATCTTATCACACACAGACATTTTCAGGATTGAGAATAAGCTAAATGAACCAAGTCCTTTAAACCCTAATGGCACTGTCTTCCTTGCTGTCCCCCCCTCCCCTCTCTTTTCCATCCCTCCCTTCCCCTCTTCTTGTCTGTCTGTCTGCCATGTCTGTCGGTCAGTGACAGGCTCTCACTGTGTAGTCTAGGCTCGCCTCAAACTCCTGATCCTCCTATCTCACAGTCTCCAGTGTAGCAAAAAGAAAAAAGGGAAAGGAAAAAAGAATGTGAAGTGTGCTTGGGCCTTGGCATCCGTTATGGTACAGAGGCAACCCTGGGAAGACCAGCCTTTCCTAGGACTTCTTTGGCAGCTCCTAGCAGCTGTTGTCCATGACCATCACTTTGTTTCTTGTGTTTCTTCCCTAGCCTGGCACCGTATCGAGGGTGGTTTCCAGTTATTTCCAGTCTCTGCTGCTCCAATTTTGTCTATTTCTACACTTTTAATAGCCTCAAAGCAGTCTGGGTCAAAGGTCAACGCTCTACTACCGGAAAAGATCTGGTAGTTGGATTTGTTGCAGGTAATAAGGTTTTCTAGGCATAAAATATTTTTATATTTTAATATTTATCTTTTAGTTCATATTATCGTGTAAGAGATTATTTTAGTACCATGCATGCTACAAAGAGTATAGTTTTCTGTTGCATTTTTTTCATATGTAAAATCTACTATCTTAGCCATTTTAAACTCAGTAGTGTTAATTGGTTTGAAGTAGATCTCCAGAAGTTTCATCTGCAAATCTGATTCTATATTCCTTAAAAAAATTTACTTTTCGGCTGGCAGGATGGCTCAGCGATCTAAAGCACGTGCTTAGGAAAGAAAGCTTAGGCCTCCTCAGACCACTGTTTCATCCCCTGCTCCACATGCTGCACCAGCCTCGCCCCCAGGGCAGGCTGAGCCAGCCATACTAATTAAAAAAAAAAAAATCACTTTTCTCCTTACCCAGGTACTGGTAACCACTCTTCTACTCTCTGCTTTTAAGAATTTTACTTCAAAGGGGCCAACCAAATATAGCTCAATGGGTTAAAGCACCTTCAAGCAGGTGTAGGGGCTGGGGTTCAGTCCCCGGCCTCCTGAGACAGCAATTGAGACTGGGCAAGGCCTGTAGTCCCAGCTCTTGGGAGACTGTAAACAGGTGGATCACTAGGAGTCCAATCTAATAGTGAGACCTTGAACATCCTGTGTACTCTTTCCTTAAAAAAAATACAAAAAGAATTTTACATTAGATATCTCATAAATAAAATCACATAGTATAGTATTTGTTTTTCTGTCACTGGTTCATTTCACTTAACTTGAAATATTCAAGGTTCATCCATGTTGTAGCATTTGACATATAATTCCTTTTAAAAAATACATACTGGGTATGGTGGTGCACAGCTGTAATCCCAGCACTAAGGAGGCTGAGGCAGGAAGATTGTCATGAGTTTGAGGCCAGCCTGGGCCACATAGTACAAGGCCAGCCTGAACTACATAGCAAGACTCTATAAAAAAAATTTATGGATAGAAAATAACCTTTAGTATGTGTATATCTCATTGTATTTACTGACTCATCTGAACCCCTGAGTTGCTTCTCCTTCTTGGCCTTTGTGAATAACACTGCTATAGAAATGGGCATGCAGATATCTCTTTGAGAGCCTGCTTTGAATTCTTTTGGACATATACCAGAACTGGGATTGCTGGGTGATATGTACTTCTGTTTAGTTTTGGGGCACCCTTCTTGCTGTTTCCATAGCAGTACTAACATTGCAATGCTAGCAATAGTAAAGAGGCTCCAGTTGCTCCACTTCTTCCCTAACACTTGGTGTTTTCTGTTCAGTGACAGCAGCCACCCAGATGGGTATGAGGCGACACATCGTTCTGGTTTTGATTTTCGGTTTTTGATGTTGAACATCCTTTTCATGTGGTTGTTGCCATTTGTGTATCATCTTTGCAGAAATGGCTCGTCAAATGTCTGCCCAATTTCTTTTCTTTTTTTTTTTTTTACTTTTAATAAGAGATAACAATATGAGAGTTTCAAAACACATTAGTAGTACATTCACAATAATTGACACATTGCATATTGTTGTCCTCAAAGTAGTTATACAGAGCACAGAGTGTAGACGTGATAAATTTTCTAATTGATATTGGTAAGGAAAGAAAGAAAGAAAAAATTTTCTTCTCTTTGAAGAAGAAGTTGTGTACATAATCCAATGTTCCACAATTGCAGTGGGTTACTGGTGAAACTGGCGATGTTGAACACTGTTGATTTAAGCCTCTTACAGCTCACCATACTAATCTAGCTCTGTGTTCTATGCCTCATAATTAAGCTTTTCTGCTGAGTGATCAAGGGCAAGTTAAAGCACGACCTGTTTAACAAAACTCTCATCTTTTGTATTTTCCAAGGTCGAATCTCCTCAGGATTAACTTTGGAACCATATACAGTGCTTTGTAGAACTTTTGTCTGTGTCAGCCATCAGGACAAGTCATAGCCGTTGCTTGACCAGTTTGCTCTCTGTAAAAGCCTGAGAGAATGTTTTCTCCCTAGGTGACTCTCCTTAGACACACTATTCTTCATTTATCCCTTTCCTCTGAGGTCCCATAATCTCCTTAAACAGAAAATTTGGGAAACTACTGAGTTATAGGATGTTGCAGCACAGGTTCTCTTATGTCCTGAGTACTCACTGACCTTGAAGGGCTAGGGCCAAAATTATGGCTATCCTTGTAGCCCTTCTTTTTCTCCAGTTTTTGGTCTGTTAATTTATATTCTCAACCCTCCAACAGAGAAGCTTCGTGATGCTATGTCTATCCAATTTCTAATCAGGTGATTTTTTTTTCCTTAAGCTGTCCGTACGTACATATATATCAGATATTTTGCCCCTGCTGTGAAGCATAGCTCCTCAAACCACTGGAATTTGGTCAGTCCTGAGTGTGTGCTAGTTGAGTGCCGATAGCCAGACCGACTGAGCATGTGATTGAAAGGGAGCGCAAAGGGGGCAGGTTGACATCTGTCACCAGTAGGCCACCATAGGCTAGCATGCTCTGCTCTTCTGCTTGTGTCCAGTGGCTTCTGTATTTACCAAGAGTGACTTTTCTCTCTTCCGAAACCTGCCTCTGCCAGTTGTCGCCATTATGTAGGCAGAGCATCCTCCCACACCAACCTGTGGTTCTGTGACAGCACCAAGCCATTTAGTAGTAATTTAATTCCCCTACAGTGACTGTATTCTGCCTGAAATAGTGTTGGTGCTTATTTCACCGTAGACTCCATAGTCTAAGTGTGCTTCTTACGTCACAGATGCTTTTTTTTTTTTTTTTTAAATCTCTGCATCTCCAGAGCCCAGGTTCCTGGGCAAAGTTACTAATTCAAAGTAAAAGACCACTCTTCCTGTAGTCTTCTCATTTTACTAAATGCACCAGTAGTTATCCTTACTCTCTGACCCCACCTCTGATTCCTGAGCAAATCTTATTACCTCTTTCTTCATATTTATCCAGAGTTCCACTATAGTAACCCCTCTTACCCAGGGTCCCCTGGTAGATGCCTGAAATTACAAATAGTAGCAAACTACATATGGTATGTTTTCCTTGTACATAGGATAGTTTAGTTTGCAGATTAGGCACAGTAAGAAATTAGCAATAATAACTAAAAATAGAACAATTATCAGTTATAGCAATATATTATAATAAAAGTTATTTAAAACATGAATTTCTGGGCCAGAAATGGTTCAGTGGTCTAAAGCGCCTGCTTAGGAAAGCTCAGGCAATTGCAGGGACTGCGGTTTGATCCCCGGCACCACATGCTGCGCCAGCCCCACCACCAGGGCAGGCTGAGCCAGCCATAAAATAAATAAATAAACAAATAAGCAAACAAATAAATAAAATAAAATAACATGAATTTCTTATTTATGGCATTTTCTGTTTAATGTTTTTGGGCCTCCTTATGACCTGGGGTAACGGAAACTACAGAATATGAAATTGAGAGTAGGGCAAGGGCACTGCTGTTCTCTCCACCACTGCCTGAGGCCCAACCACTGGCAGATCTTGCCTGGATTATCTCCAGAGCCTCCAGCTGATCTCCTGCTTCCTGTTTTGCCCCCTTCAGGCTGAGTTCAGTACAGCAGCCAGTTGGCCCCTCTGCTGAAAGCTCTCGAGTTCCTTACCATCTCACTTGTGTACAAGTCTGAGCGCTTAGGGCAGAGCTCAGCATGACCTGGGCCTCCTGTTCCTCTCTTCACTCACACTGCTGCAGCTGCCACTGTCTCCTCCCTGGGCCTTCCCGCCGTGTACTGTCTGTGTGCAAATGTGTCCCTGCTGGTAACTGCATGGTGAACTCTGACACCCCTCAAAACTCCTTTAATAGTCTCTGCCCCCTTCTCTGCTTAAATGTTGTCCGTACTCTTTATCTCATAATACTCTGTATCATTTGCTTATCTATCTGTGTATTGTCTTTTTTTACATCATTAGATTATAAGCTTCAGGGGCCGGTGAGATGGTTCAGTGGTCTAAAGCACCTGCTTAGGAAAGCACAAGCAACTGCAGGGACTGCAGTTCGATCCCCGGCACCACATGCTGCGCCAGCCCCACCACCAGGGCAGGCTGAGCCAGCCACAAAATAAATAAAGAAACAAACAAACAAACACAACAAGCAAACAAATAAAATAAATAAATAAAAATTAAAAAAAAAAAGATTATAAGCTTCAGATTTCATTTTTTATTTACTGCTGTATCCTTAGCACCTAGAATCAGGCCTAGCACAGTGGTTTCTGCAATCTGTGTTTTAAAAATTCATATATAATATTTGTGCTGGTTTTGGGGGTAGTTTTATAATTTGATACATGTGTACAGTGTACAATGATCAAATCAGGGTAATAAGTATTTCCATCTTCTCAGCACCATATTTATATGTTGAGAACCTTCAGACTCCTCTAATAAATTGTCCTAAACTCTAGTTGCCTGCTGTGTGGAGTATTACAACAAATTCCTTTGTCTAACTGTGCTTTAGTGCCCTTCCAACCTCTTGATGCTCCTCCTTCCTCTTTCCTTCCTAACCTCTAGTGACTGCATTGTGCTCTCTACTTTTATAGCTAACTTCTTTAGCTTCCTTAGAGGGACAGAAAGGTAGATGCCTTTCTGTATCTGGCTTATTTCACTGAAAATAATATCCTCCAAATTTATGCATGTTGACATGATGACAGGATCTTTTTTGTGGCTGAGTAATACTTCATTTCATATACATATTTTCTATATCCATTCTACTGTAGGTAACATCTTGGTTTATTCTGTATTGAAGTTGTTACAAAGAGTGCTGAGGTGAACATGGATATGCGGGGATCTCTCTGGTAAAAGGATTTCATTCCCTTTGGATTGTGTATTGGTGAGCTTTCCCAAGGTTGGGACAAAGTACCTGACAGGCGCAGTTCAAAGAGGAGAAGTTTCATCTGCATCTCTGTTTCTCTCTGTCTCTCTCTGTCTCTCTCTGTCTCTCTCTCTCTCCCTCTCTCTCTCTCTCTCTCTCTCTCTCTCTCTCTCCTCTTTTGTATTTAGTACAGGGTCTACAGGATCTTGCTACATAAATTGTACTTCTACCGATCCACCTGTGTTCAGCCTCCCAAGAGCTGGGGTCACAGGTGTGGGCTGCCATGCCCAGTCTGAAAGGTTTCATCTGGCTCCTGGTTTTAGAGGCTTTGGTGTTACCTAGTTGGCTCCAAGGCAGAAACCCCATGGTGCAAACATGCCAAAATGCCCTGGTGATAGCCAGGAAGCAGTGAACCGGGGAAGAACTTCCCTGAGAGAAAAGGGCCAGGGACTTCATAGTTGCCAACGTCATACCTCCAAGAACCCACCACCCCAGCCAGTCAAGTTGATAGTCAAGATTAACATCACAGGGGCTGGGAACATAGCTCAATAGAATAAGCGCCTGCCTGGCAAGTGCAAGGGCCTGAGTTTAATCCCAGTACTGGACTTTAAAAAAAAAGGACTAAGGGCTGGCAAGATAGCTCAGTGGACTAAACACTTGGCTTTGGCAAGCACAGGGTTTGGTCCCTGGTCCCACATGCCGCGCCAGCGACAGTCTGGGCATGGTGATGCGTGCCTATAATCCCAGTGCTAGGGAGGCTGAAAACAGGAGGATCGCTGTGAGTCTGAGCTGGGCAGTGAAACCCTGTACCAAATACATAAAATGAAAAAAAGAAAATAAAAATAAAAAAAGACTAGCATCACAGATAGCTACTCAGTGTTGAGGTTGCTGGATTGTGTGGTACTGTTTTGGGGGGAATTTTGTTTTGAGGAAAACTGCCTACTGTTTTCCGTAATGGCTGTAGCGGTTTATATTCCTGCAAACATTGTGTACAAGTTCCCCTTTCTCTGTATCCTTTCCAGCATTTTTTTTTTTTTTTTTAGAACTCATCACCTTGCACTTGCCAAGCAGGCACTTTTACCACTGAGTTACCTCCTCTGCCTAAATTTTTAATTTCTTTGTATTTTAACAGATTCTAAAAACAAAACTTACCAAAAATATTACATATATTGTTAGGGTAACAGATTATTTCTTTTTTGTTTTTTGGTCTTTCTGAGATAGAGTCTCACTACACGGTTCAAGCTGATCTATAGCTCACTTTGTAGCCCAGCCAGGCTGGTCCCAAACTTGCAACGATCTTCCTACCTCAGCCACCCTAGTGCTGGGATTGCAGATGTGTGCCACCACGTCCAGCCTGCTTCTGTCTTTGCTAATAACCATTTTAACTGGTATGAGATATCCTATTGTTTTGATTTGTATTTCTCTGATGATTGGACATATAAAATATATATGATTAACATACCATTAATATCAGTAGATAGAGTCTGTATAGCTCTTGGAAAAATGTAGGCCATTGGGGTAAAATTGAATTCCTGTATTTGAGGCTTTTTAAATTGGAGTGATTGCTATAAATGCATACCCATGTTTATTGCAGCAGTTTGTAATACTAAATCTTAGAAACAGCCTAAATGCCCATTGACTGATGAATGGATGGAGATGAAGGTTTTTTTAATCAATGGAGTACTATGCCATATAGAAGGATAAACTTGAGACTTTGGTAGCTAAGTAGATGCACCCTGAGACCATACTTGTAAGTGAAATAAATTAGTGTGAGAAACTAAAAGTGTAAGGAAGGACCAAAATGCATACTAGATATTGTTAAATAGGAAGCAGATGTTCAAATGGGAAGGGGCACTGGGGAAAGAAGAGGGGAGAAGGAAGGAAAAACTGGAAACAAAGTATGTATAAATAAGAAGAGGAAGAAGGGCAGAAGGAGGGGGAGGGGAGTGGGAAAACAAAAAAGGTGAAGTTACAGGTACAAAAGAATCAAGTGTAGGACGCATTCCCTATGAGAAGTGTGATCATTATACATACCTAAAATATACCAATAAACTTAATTCAAAAAAATTTTAAATTAATGTGATTAATCCTTAGGCAATTCAGTTAGATCAGTAATTCTAAGTTGAGACTGATTTTAATTTACATATGGCCATGTCTAGAGGCATTTTTGGTTGTCACACTGGGAGTGCTGTGGGAATCTAGCGAGTAGCAGCTGGGGTATTGCTAAGGAGGACCACACACACACACCAGCATGCCAAAGACTGAGCCAGCCCAAAATGTCAGTATTGTTGCAATGAGAAGACCTGGATTAAAAAATTGCCTGGTACTTTGCAATTCTTTTTTTTTTTTTTTTCTTTGAGCCCCCATGATGAAGGTCCAACTGGTGAGAACAGAAATGAAGGTTTACCAGCACAGGCTAAAGCATCTGGGATGTGCTAACCTCCCTCCCCACGGGCTGCTGCAGTGAGAAGGCCTTTCCCCCTATGGGTGCTGCGTCTTTTTTTTTTAATCTTTATTTGGTACAGGGCCTCACTATGCAGCTCCAACTTGTAGTGATCCTCCTGTCTCAGCCTCCTTAGTGCTGGGATTATAGGTGAGTGCCACCACACCCGGTTTTGGTGGCCAGTACAGCTTGGGTTGGCACCATGACATGTGGCACCAGGGCTCCAACCCAGGTCCTTGAGCTGTCTCCCCAGCCCAGTACTAAGATTCTCTGATTAGAGGTCTTCTTCTTTTTTTTTTTTAAAGGGTGGATGTTTGAAGTTTATTTTATTTATTTTTTATTTTTTTTAAACCTTATTTATTTATTTATTTATTTATTTATTTATTTATTTGTGTCTTGGCCGGCTCAGCCTGCCCTGGGGGTGGGGCTGGCGCAGCATGTAGTGCTGGGGATCGAACCACAGTCCCTGTGGCTGCCTAAGCAGGCGCTTTAGACTGCTGAGCCATTTCACCCGTCCAAGGTCTTCTTTCTGACCATAGAAATTCTTTGTAAATTATTTCTTTGCTTTAAACTTCTCCTCATGACTTGTTTTTATATGTTAATAAGTACATATTCTTAGAGTAATTAGAACAGCATTTTCACTTCCTCTGGTAAGCTCTGTTGGCACATTATCACTGAGGAAATGAGTTTCATTATCACTAAGGGAAAGTAGGAACATTACTGTTATTCAAATTCTATTTGAAACTTAGAAATATGATATTAATATTTACTGTATTGTCACAGGAAGAAAACATAAACACTGGAAGAATTTGGGAACAGAACCATACTGATGAGTTAAATGAAGAACATAGTTGGCATTTTTATGAAGTTGGAATTTTTGCCAGTAATTCCTTTTGAGTGCCAGTGGTATTAGCATTGTTGTGAGAGTTCAGAATACATTTTCTGCCCTCAGCCCTTACTCTGGCAAGTCAGGTCTTTCTTGCTGTGTATCACGTGAAATTCCTTCCTAGGCCTAGAGGTAAATGGCTAGATTTGGCTTTTTAAAAAATTGGGGCTGGGGAGATAGCTCCGTGGCACAAGTACCTGTCTGGCAAGTGCAAGGTGGTGAGTTTGAACCCCAGTCCCGCAAAAAAAAAAAAAAAAAAAATGCATTACATGCATTTTAGATATAGATACTAACAGTCACCATAGGGAGTTTGTAGCTATACGTGACATACCTTGTTTCTTTTTTCTTCCATTCTCCTCCCTCTATTCAACCCTTCTCCCCTTGTAGATTTGGCTTTGGTCTGCCATTTTCTCGTGTCAGTGATCACTAGGTATATTTTCCAGGGGCAAATATCCCTAGTTACATATTTCATTTTCATGTTCTCTTTCTGGCCAACGTGGTTGACTGCTGATAAAATTGTCTTTAAGAAGTAGCCATGTTTCTGTTATTCCTTCTATAGAGATGAAGAAAAAGCTTCCCCTTCCCCTTGCAAATGAACTGGCAGCGGACAGGTAATAACAGAAAAGCAATGCCCACTCCTTTGTTGAACTTGGGTCGGGACCACAGCAGAGTGACTACCCAATAAATAAGAGAGGTTGATGGGGCCGGCGAGATGGTTCAGTGGTCTGAAGCGCCTGCTTAGGAAAGCTCAGGCAACTGCAGGGACTGCGGTTCGATCCCCGGCACCACATGCTGCGCCAGCCCCACCACCAAGGCAGGCTGAGCCAGCCACAAAATAAAGAAAGAAAGAAACAAACAAACAAAAACAAGTAAACAAATAAATAAATAAAATTAAAAAAAAAATAAGAGAGGTTCAGAGGCTTAGGTGTCTGTCTTCGTAGTGCAAAGGGAGATAATTTTTGAGAGTTAGTAAACAGTTGAACAACTTGGACAGGAGACAGACAATAGATTGTGACCATTCTGTCCAGGTGCATCAGCATGTGACACATTCTATCTAGATGTGACAACATTTCTGTTTTCCTTGTAATTGGTAGAGAGAGCTCAAGAAGGGATGGGGAGGTAAATTGTTTTCTCCTCTTACCATATGGTCTTCAGACGGATAAGCAAATATCAAAGTCAAGTCTTTTCTAACATCTACTGATCTTCAAGGGCCTTTAAGTAATCAGCATACCAGGGTACTGAATTTAGAGTGATAGTTCCTGGAATCCTATGCCTGAATTGGTGAATACTTTTACATGTTTAGTTACTGTTCTTCTTAATTTTAGTTTTTTGTTTGTTTTTTTTTGTAAATTATTTGTTATTTTATTTTATTTTAATTTTATTTTATTTTATTTTTGTCTCTTTGAGACAGGGTCTCGGTATGCAGTTCAGGCTGGCCTTGAGCTCACTTTTGTAGCCCAGGCTGGTCTCGAACTCACTCGAATCCTCCAGCCTCAGCCTCCCAAGTGCTAGGATGATTTGTTATTTTAAAAGAAAAGAATATAGAATTATAGACATTCAGGTTAGGAGAATGTCTTTACCTGTCCTTAGGCAGGTAAAGCGCTAATTAGTATTCCCATTTTAGGACTGAGGGCATGTGCATAGATCATAGCTGGCTAGAATTTTCTATATATGCTCATAAATAAGAAGACAGCATTCTTTTTATCTTTCCAGCCTGTCATACATTATTAAGAGTTGGAATTAGTATTCATGGATTATTTGTGGCATGTTTTGCCTCCATGGAATGTTGTCCTGTGCTTGATTATGTAAGTTGCAGTTTTTAGTGAAGTTTTGGATTCTGAAGTATTTTCAGTATCTTTCCCAGGAATTCATAAAATTATAGTGGTTAAAAAGTACCTCTTAGGCTATCTTGACTCAGAAGATGAAAAATTTACTTAAAGAGCTTTGACATGCAAATTGTTGTTGTAAGGACTGCGTGCTCTTAAGTAATGGAGTGCGCTTTGTTCTGAGAATCCTTTTACTCCTTCAGCTGTGTTAGTAATGAAAACGTGAAAGCAGAATTTTAAGTTACAGTTAAATCTTAATCATGACTGTATTATCTCTAACTTGTCATGCTGTTCTCTTCTTAAATAGAACATGAAGGGGCCGGCGAGATGGTTCAGTGGTCTAAAGCGCCTGCTTAGGAGGGCTCAGGCAACTGCGGGGACTGCAGTTCGATCCCCGGCACCACATGCTGCGCCAGCGCCACCACCAGGGCAGGCTGAGCCAGCCACAAAATGAATAAATAAAGAAACAAACAAACACAACAAGCAAACAAATAAATAAATAAATTTAAATAGAACATGAAGGAAATATTTTATTTCTAAAGAATTTAAGTGGACAACACATGTCATTTATTTAGAAAGGTTAGTACAGCCCCTTTTTACAGTGTTCAGGGAGCTCATGATCTTGGGTTCTCAGTTTTCATCCTTTTCTCTTAAAAAAAAAGAGAGAGAGAGAGCAGTCGACTGCTCAGTCCACTTCTAGTCCAATGCACTGCATTGAACAGGATCTTCTGAACTCCGCAGGTAGGCTGTATTGATGTCCTTCCATCCCGGCCTCTGGGCCATGGCACTTCTTTAAAAAAGACCAGCAACAGACTTTTCTCGTAAAGACCTTTTCAGATTATGATCAATGTCTCAAGGACAGTGTATGCATATAGTGTCATACCTAGTATTTTGTGACTCTGTAAAAATATAACCCGTCAATTACTTGATGATATCTTCTATTTTGAAAATAACCTCTCCTAATCCTCAAAGTGATAGGTAGAAAAACTGTCTTTTATAACCATAAGCAACAAATGAAAATACTGAATCTGAATCTTTTAGCTGTTTCACCAGACTCATGCTTGGCTAGACTTTTTTTTTTTTTTTTTTGGGCTAGAGATTGAGCCGAGGGCATCACTGAGCTACATCCTCATCCCTTCTTGCACCCTCCTTTCTTTTGAGACAGGTTCTTACTAAAAATCACTAAGTTGCCCAGGCTGCACTTGAACTGTTAGCCGAGAGTGCTCGGATTACAAACATGGCTTGACTAAAGTTTTAGTTTTTGTGAATCAAAACATTCTTTGGAGGGCCGGTGGTATAGCTCAGCGGACTAAGCACTTGCTTAGGTAAGTACGGGGGCCACGGCTCGATCGATGGCACATCATACTGCATGGGCACCACCCCCAGGCATGCTGAGCCTGCGATGGAGTCCGGTGTGCACACCTGTAATCCCAGCACTAGGGAGGCAGAAATCAGGAGGATCGCTAGGAGTCCGAGCTGCATAGTGAGAGCCTGCACCAAAAAAAATTCTTTGTCCAGTTGTGGTTAAATGACTTTTAGTAAAAAACAATAACCCCTTTCGCTTCCGCTTCCGTAGGCCTGTGCCTCAGGGTTCTGCAGAGCATGCCCAGAGCCCCTGTGTGTGCTCGCTTGCCGAATTGGCTCCTGGCTTAGCTTACATTTATACAGTGTATCTCAAATGCCAGGCACTTGGTTACAGTTCTGTTTGGTGTGTTTTTCATCATTTCAGGGCTGATGAGCATTTTAATATTTCAAGACGGTGTTAAATTGGGACCATTGTTTTCAAAAAAAGAAGCACCTGGTTCATGGTATTGTTCTACTGTGGCATCCTCGGGGGGCCAAGAGCCTTCCTTATGCTTGTAAGGTTCACAGTGTTTGTGGAGCTGTATCGGGTGTTTTGCGACTCTTCATAATTGCTGTTTCCTGCCTGCCCAGCCTAATTCTTCAAGCCACGAGGAACTCTTGTGTGAGCTTCTTGTCCCTGTTGCAGCACTTTAAATGTTACCGCTCTGCCATCTGTCACACACTGTACCAGATCCACTCACTTCAAACTAGGTGAACTACTTATGTGAGCTGTCAGTTCTGTTTTTGCTGATACTGACCTAGACTTAGCCTGGTACCAGTAAGCCACACCCTCAAAGTTGTTATTTAAAAATTGTATCTAAAACATTATCAGAATTGTTTTGGCTTATTTTTTGCTGTGGTAGGGATGGAACTGGGGGCCTCTAGCATGCTAGCCAAGTGCCGTGCCACTGACCTGTATCCCTAGCCCCAAACTGCTACTTTGAATGCTCTAAAAATCAGCAAATGATTGCTTTCTGTTGTATAGGGAAACTCACTACACTTTTCATGTAAAGAGGTGCTACTGCGAGCCATTTTGCTATTAATTAACAAGGCTTCATACTGCTTCTAATAGTGGCATGTGTTGTGCCCTGGCACATGGACACATTTTACCTGATAGTGGCAGGCGTAAGACTGGTATGAGCAAATGGCAATGTTACACTTGTCTTTTCCTTTGTCTCCGTTTATTCTTAAGGAGTGGTGAATGTGTTGCTCACAACTCCGCTGTGGGTGGTAAACACCAGACTGAAGCTGCAAGGTGCAAAGTTTCGGAATGAAGACATTGTACCAACCAACTACAGAGGCATTATTGGTAAGTATCCCTGAGTGGTTTCCTCCCTTGGCTGTTCATTCCTTTTGTACCTGGGATCTGTGACCACAGTAAAGCTACCTCAAGACCCACCAAGCACCAGGGAGCACTTGGTTACCTCACATGTTAACGAATTGACAGGACACAACCTCATCCTCCTGGGAGGAGCCTTGAGCATGTTCTTCTTCTAATGCCCAAAGTGCAGGAGGACACACCCCTGTATGGTCATTGCAAGTTTGATGACTTCCTAATGACCAAAGCACATCATACAGCCACGCGCATGACAAGGTTATCCAAGTACATTCCCAGAGTATAGGAGGGAGGGAGTGAAATACACACACACACACACACACACACACACACACACACACAACCTCACATATGCTAGATAAGCACTCTACAACTAAGCCATTACCCCAAACGAAGTAAATTTGTTTTTGTTTTTGTGGGACTGGGGTTCAAACTCACAACCTTGCCCTTGCCAGGCATGCACTTGTGCCACAGAGCTATCTCCCCAGCCCCCTAAGTAAAAAAAAAGACATTTTTTTTTTTTTTTTTAATTATGGCTGGCTCATCCTGCCCTAGGGGTAGGGCTGGTGCAGCATGTGGTGCCAGAGATCGAACCACAGTCCCTGCGGTTGCCTAAGCAGGCGATTTAGACCACTGAGCCATGTCACTGGCCCCAAGTAAATATTTTTGAACAATAATCATACTTTTTCTTTGAGTGAAAATACCATATTGGATCCAATGATTTGGGTGTCTACTTTTTAATGGTATCACATTGCTAGATTTTCCTCACATAGGCATCTGTTTTCGCAACAGGAACAGTGGTTTTCTTACAAGTCAAATCCAGGGTGATAGACACTAGGAACTGACTTTTTGCTATACCGGTCTTTGTTGTAAATCATAGGTTGTCACTCCACAATTCTCTGTGATGCAAAGTTCCCAGTAGTGGTAGGAATTTAATATTCTAAAAACTCAGATTGTCAGGAAGAGTTTCCTATGATTGAGATGACTTGAGTAAGTAGCTTGGTGACAACCAGTGTCTAACTGAACCCAGGGCCTTTACACTGGGCTGTTTGCCCAGCCTTTATTTTGTTTATTTATTTTTGCCGGATCGGGATTCAAACTCTTGACCTTGCACTTGCCAGGCAGGTGCTTGTGCCACGGAGCTATCTCCCCAGCCCCTGCCCAGCCTTTAAAACAATTTCTTTGGGTCAGAGTCTCACGAAGTTGCTGGAGTTTGACTTGAACCTATGATCCTCCTGACTCAGGCTTCAAAACTGATATAATTACAGGCATATCCCCACCACACCTGACTTTGATCATTCCTTTAGTGACCTACCTGTTTAGTGACTATTCAGACTGACTTATGGCCCACCACTCAGATTTAACTACCCACCTTTTTAAAAAAAATTGTTTCTTTTATTTTCTTTCTTTTATTTATTTATTTATTTTTATTTTTATTTTATTTAGTGTGTGTGTGTGTGTGTGTGTGTGTGTGTGTCCAGCTCAGCCCTCCCCTGGTGGTGGGGCTGGTGTGGCATGTGGTGCCAGGAATTGAACTGCGGTCCCTGCGATTGCCTAAGCTTCCCTAAGCAGATGCTTTAGACTGCTGAGCTATCTCACCAGCCCCACACCTTTTTTTAAATGTAGTTCTGTGCATTTTATTTATAGTGCCTCAATGCTTTTTTTTTTTTTTTGTACAGAGTGCCGTGTTTCATAGTACTGTAATTTTTGCTGGTTATACTGTACAGCACTGTACTTTTATGTTATGTTATACATTATGGTACTTCATATAAGAGTTTTGCAAATAAAAGCAAAGTCATCAAATTGGAATTTCTCTGAATATTGTAATGTGCATACTACATACAATTCCTCTTTTAGTGACCTACTTAGGAACAGAATGCTGTCATTAAGCGAGGAATGTCTTAATGCATTTGCCCCTAATGTGGCATTGCACGAGAGAACTGTTAGAAGCAGTGTGATTCTGTGTACTTTTGAACAAAATTCACTTTGTTTTCTCTGGTTAGGGCTTTGTCATTGTGCTTTTCAAAAGCCTGATTTCTTGCTTAGATGCTTTTTACCAGATCATTCGAGATGAAGGTGTCTTCGCTTTGTGGAATGGCACATTTCCCTCATTGCTGTTGGTCTTCAATCCTGCCATCCAGTTCATGTTCTATGAAGGTTTAAAACGGCAGCTTTTAAAGAAACGGATGCAGGTAATCTCTAGTTTGAAAGCAGCCAACTAATAATCTCTGGCAGTTCCTTTGGTTTCATGTGGTGTATTCTTTGCTTTCAGCTTTCTTCTTTGGATGTGTTCATCATTGGTGCAATAGCCAAAGCAATTGCCACCACGGCCACCTACCCCTTGCAGACAGTACAGTCAATTCTGAGAGTGAGTACTGGGCTTCTCCCTGCATTGAGTCAAGTCAATGCCCTAAAATACATGCTCTTTATTTAAAGCAATCTCAGTATCTTAGTATCTTACAGCAATGCAGTAAGTTGCTAGGCCATGGTATTCCCAATCTATTTTTTCCTTTGGTTCTTATTTCACTAAGGCTTGCTAGGCCAGCCAGATAGCTCAGTGGATTAAAGCACCTGCTTAGGCAGATGCAGGGACCAGGTTCAATCCCCAACCTACTGTGTCAGCCCCGCTCCCCCAGGCGCACTGGGAGGGAGATTGGGACTAGGCGTGGTGGCACGCACCTGTAATCCCAGTGCTTGGAAGGGAGAAAACAGGAAAATCAGTACAAGTCTGATCTGTGTAGTGTAGACCCTGTACTAAATACAAAAAAAAAAAAAAAAAGGGATAAGCTTTGCTATTCCTTGGCTTTTTATTTGGTATGGAATGAAATTCACTTTTGCAAAACTCAGAGGTTAATTTTTTTAGTTCATTTGGGAGAAATTCATGATTTAACATTTTCAAAGCATTTTTCAAATATTTATTAAGCAATCCACTCTTTGTGAGAAGTTGGGTACCCAGTATTGCATAAAGTAGTCATAATCCCTGCCCTCATGGAGCTAGCAGAGAGAATGAACAGGTAAATAAATGAAATAAATAATTACAAGATTAAGACAAGAACTATCAAAGAAGTAAACAGCATTATGCAGTTTCTCAAAAAGACATTGTTAAATCAAGATACAAGGAGAGAAAGATCCAGCCGTGCAGAGGGGAGGCAAGTACATTCCAGGAGCAGAGGGCCGCAGCTGCCAAGCCCTAGAACTCATCGGACCTGAAAGGGGGCCTGTGTGGCTGCAGAGTGGCTCATGCCGGGTGAGACTGGAACGGGAGCAGAGAAGCTGGCGTGAAGCGTGGAGGTAGAATTTTCTTTGCAGGCCAGCATGAAACCTCTGAAGAGCTTTAAACTGGATAGTAATGTGATCAGACACAATTTCAGAAAATTGATGTGATTATTATCGGTAAATTGATCAAAAGTGAAGAGGGGTGAGAAGGCCAACTAGGAGCCCATTTCAGTAATCTAGGTGAGTGGAGTGAGAAGCCTAGAGCAGGGCGGCAGCAGCGGAGAGGAGAGATAGGCGGGGTGTGGACAGAGGCAAGATGAGTTCTGGGGCTGGAGACCCTTGCCTGGCGTGCATGCAGCAATGAATTTCAACCCTAGTACCACCATTAACAACAAAAAGAATAGAAAAGAAAAGAGGGCTGGTGAGATGGCTCAGCAGTCTAAAGCGCATGTGGCAGGAAGTTTAGGCCATCGCAGGGACCATGGCTTGATCCCAGGCACCACATGCTGTGCTGCCCCCCACCCCCTAGGGAAGGCTGAGCCGGCCATATCACAAACAAATAAATGTGGTTTAACAAAATAGAATAAACTTAAAAAAAAGAGAGAGAAAAATATTGTGGAGAAAGAATTCCAAGGACTTATTGCTAGATAAAATGAAGTAGAGTATTTCAGTTTTTAAAATGTATTAATTTCACTTAAAAGTATTGCTGAATTTTTTTTTTTTTTTTTTTTTTTTTTTTTTTTTTTTTTTTTTTTTTTTTTTTTAACGTATCTTAGTACAGGATCTCACTATGTAGATCAGTAGTGATCCTCCTGTTTTCAGCCTCCCAAGCACTGGGCTTACAGGCGCATGTTACCATGCCCGGTCTCAATCGTGGTCTCAGTGTGTCCTGGGGGCAGGGCTGGCACAGCATGCTGGGGATCAAACCCCAGCTGCTGGGTTCTGCCCAAACAGGGGCTTCAGTCCGCTGAGCTATCTGGCCAGCCCTACTGAAGTACTTTTTAAAACAGAAAGTTCTGTTAAGTGAATAGTGGCATTCACAGAAACATTTTCTTTTCTTTTTTTTTTTTTTTTTTTAATGTATTTAGTACAGGGTCTCACAGGCTGGACTGGTAGTGATCCTCCTGTTTTTCAACCTCTCAAAACAGAAACATTTTAATATGCTTACAATACAACATTTAATGTGAGGAGTGTTACACTGTAGAAACTCTAAATCGTCATCCTGGGCATGTTTTTGTCTCTGGAGATAGAGTTATTTTTCCCATAATTCTCTGTTAAAATAAAATTTCTTAAAATAAATAAGTAAAAATAGAAATTCTTGGAGCTGGACACATAGCTCAGTAGTGGGGTGTGTGCTTAGCACACACAGGCTCTGAATTCAACCCTCAGGAACTGCTTCCAACCCCACTTTTTTATACTTGGCTTTAGTGAAAACTATTTCTTATTTTGATTTATTTCATCAAAATATTTTACTTGTTTAATTGAAAAAATAGAACATTAATGAAATCTAAGGGGCCAGTTGGATATTTTATTGTTGGATGCTGTAAGGTACTACTACAGTGTAATTTCCTCTCCAGGAAGAAATTAAGATTTTTTTTTAAAAAAGTAGCAATAAATAATGACTTTTTATCTTTCTCATTTCTCCTTCAGTTTGGACGTCACAGACTAAACCCAGAAAACAGAACCCTGGGGAGTCTTCGGAACGTCCTCTATCTTCTTCACCAGCGAGTCAAGTGAGCACTGTAGATGCTTCACATTCTGTCCTCCCGCTCAGCAGCTGCCTCTGTCGGGGTGCCTGGATGTGCTGCTGCTTTTGTACCACTGCCGCAGAAGAGCAGACTCCAAAACCTCGCCCTTCCCCCTGGCATGCTGTGCTCAGACGTGTCTCAGTTTTGGAGCTTAGTACTTGATAGCATTTGAGAGAATTATGGAAAAGTTCAGGTTTTTATTGCTTGATTATTATAATTTTCCCTTTTTTTTTTTTGAGAGACTGCCTCTTGGGATTGTTTCTGTGCCTTTGGGCTAAGAACAAGTACAGGAACTGACCCTTGGGAAGTTGAATAAGTTAGGAGCTTCCTTCAAAACAAAGGTGGTTATGACTTTAGTTTTGTTTTTTGAGAGGGGTCTCACTGTATAGTTCTGGCTGGCCTTAAACTTGCTGTGTGGCCCTGGCTGGCCTTGAACTTGGATTACAGAAGTGCACTACCATACCCAACGTTATTATTTTCTAAGATACAAGATACTTTGAAAATAAATTTATTTTAAAACAGAATACATGTTAGATAGAAAGTAAAATCAAAGACAAACATTGGGCATGGTGGGCTACCCCTCCAACCCCAGTACTCAGGAGGTTGAGGCAGGAGGACCAATATGAGTTCAAGACCTGGACTAACAAAGTGAGTTCAAGGCCGGCATGAACTATATAGTGAAACCCTGTCTTTTAAGAAAAAAAAAAAAATCATTAGAGTTGCTTGTTTAAATGAAAAATTGTGCATTCTTTCCCTCTGGGGTGGTGCCTGGAAAGCTCCATGGCTAAACAAACACAGCATTTCTGACATAGGTAGAGCTCAACTTAAGAAGCACAGAAGTAGAAATCTTTCTTTCTTTCTGGGGATATGTTTGTGTATGTATGTGTGACAGTTTGTTAGTGAAAGTCATAGGTTACTTTTTTTTACATATTTAGTATAGGGTCTATACAGTCTCACGATGTAGATCAGACTGTAGATCAGACTCATAGTGAACTTCCTGTCTTCAGCCTCCTAAATTCTGGGATTACAGGCATGTACCACCACACCCAGTCTCAATCACCATCTCAGTGCACTCCAGGGTTGGAGCTGGCGTGGCACACTGGGGTTCTCAACCCCCAGCCGCTGCGCTCTGCCTAAGCAGGCGCTTTAATCCACTGAGCTATCGGGCTGATCCAAGTCTTTTCATTTCTATCTATCATGATTTTCCCCTAATAATAAATTTTCAGATAGGAAATATCTAAGGTACACTAAGAGCTTCTGAGTGGAGCACTTGAGTAATTTTAATCCTTCAATCTCACTGCTGTATAGAGCCCTGCCATTGTGGATGAGCTAGCTTTTAAGACTAGTTCACCCTCAGCAGATAGCTTTGAAGAGGTCGTCCAATTTGAACTCTAGGTCCTGGTGGAAGCATTTTCCCAGAGCAGTTTTGGGGCTGCCCCCTGCCCCCACAACATCGCCATCCAGGCCTGGAAATTGGCCAGAAATGTGGATTTGCGAGTTCCGTTCTAAACTTAATGAATCAGGAACTCTGGGAAATGGCCTACTCTGTGTTTTTAACAAACTGGGTGATTCAGGTGCCTGCTACATTTGGGACCCACTAGGCTAGAGAATCAGAAGATCGGAAATCTGAGAGACAGTTTTTCATTTGTCTCTCTCTGGTTCTTTGGGGCTACAATGATTTAAATCAATTGGCAGCTTTCTTACCACTTAGCAGCTGTTGAAACAGCCAAGTTGGGAGACCATTTAACTTGAAGATTCTTACATCTCACATTTTGGCATTAAAATAGTTTTAAAAGATTTTAGAATCTACATCCTATTAGTGAGATATTGCCAACATTCCACTAATTAATGATAACTATAAAGACAAAGTATTCATGGCTTATTAAGACAACTTTTATCAGTCCCCAGATGCTTCTAAAGCTAAGAAATACTGACAATAGGCATCTGTTGAAAATGTGAAACCTCTATTGCTTGCTTTGGATCCTAAAGGAAAAAACCTCTCAAAGTAGCTCTTAGAGTAGGCTGTTTCTCTGATTCAGGAGTTGCGTGTGTTTTGTTTTGTTTTGTTTTGTTTTTGGAACTGGGAATTGAACTCAGGACCTTAATTTTGCCAGATGAGCACTTATTCTACTGAGCTATCTCCCCATCCCCAGAAGTTGCCTTTTTTAAAAAAAAAGAGAAAACTGTCTTTTTCTCAACCTCTATTTGTTTTAGGCGTTTTGGAATTATGGGACTCTACAAAGGCCTTGAAGCCAAGCTGCTGCAGACAGTCCTCACCGCTGCACTCATGTTCCTCGTGTATGAGAAGCTCACGGCTGCCACCTTCACCGTTATGGGGCTGAAGCGCGCGGCCCACAAGCACTGAGACGGCCTGGGACAGAGCAGAGACTCTGGAGATGGGGCCTCCTTCCAAGTGCGGAGGGCGATGCTCCTTTTACCAGCTCCTTTGCCTGCGCACATTACCCTCAGTGGCTGGGAAGGCCCGGAGGGGAATTGGGGAGCTGAAATGGTGCGATAGCTGATTGGATTTGGCCAGACTTTTCCACCTGAAGTTTTTCTTAAATCAGCAGTTATACTCTTTTCAAACTTTCTCCTGGGTTCTAGAACAAATTCAAGAATGTGTAATTCTCCTCAGATACTTTCATATATCTTAGTCTTGGCATTTTCCTCACTGAAAGTAATATTTTGCTGGTGCCATGGGCATGACTTTATTTTTGCTGGGCTTTTATCTTCTTCCTGCTTAAGGAGAGTTAAATGAACTATTTATTTTGTGGAGAAAATGAATATTAATCCCAAATGATTCACTTACAAACTATTCATAAACCTTATGCATTAGTTTAAAAACTGATAACAGTTTTTAAAAATATTTATTTTGAATCAGCTCTATTAATAAAAAGGCTGAAGTTTTATGTCCATCCATATACAACCCCAGTCAACATACCCAAACTGTGCTCTAATAAATTGTCAGCACCAATGGTGTCCTTGGAAGTTATTCTTCATTCAGATTTGTAACCAGTTGTGTAACCAACGGCAAAAATCTCCAAAAGGGGAGGCTGTGTCTGTAATCTCAGCTTCGCAGGAGGCAGAGGCAAGAAATACAAGGCCGAATGCAGATTCAAGGCCAGAAAGACAAGTTGGAGTGGACCCTGTCTCAGAATAAAAAGAGCTGCTAGATGTGGTGGTGCACATCTGTAACCCCAGCACTTGGGAGAGGTAGGAGGGTGGCTGTGAGTTTGAGGCCAGCCTGGGCTACATAGTGAGGCCCTATCTCAAAAAACCCAAATAATAACAATAATTGTTGTATGGTATGTGTCGGTGCCAAAAGAAACGACAAGAAGACCCAATGACTATAGCTTCAGAGAACTCACTGAGGTCTGTCTTCAAGTGAGCACAGAGCCTCAGAAATCTTTTTTTTTATTTAGCGCTAACAAAGTCAGCTAAGGAGTATACATCACTATTTTAATGGATGCAGAATACAAAGAACCATCTCTTTTCATTTGCCAAACACTGAGCTCACACAAATGCTAACTGATAACACTTCAAGTAGGGGAGGAGGCAACCATTGGGGTCACATTGCAAGGAAATGAAGAACAGGGCACCCACAGGATGAGCCCCAGCTTTCCGAGACTCTCAAGCAACAGGAGGCACCCTTCCCTGGGCCCTGTCCACAGTTCAAGAACAGGGCACCGCAGGAGGAGCCACCACCTGCAACCCCAAGTCCCAGCTTTCTGGGACTCATAAGCAGCAGAAGGCAGCCCTCCCTGGGCTCTGTCGGTAGCTCACCTCTCCTAGGGACACCAACTGGCCTTCTGTCTTATCTCTATGTTACTATAAACAATGATGATAATAATGATAATAAAAGGCTGGTGGTGACCAAGACAGGAGATTCACAAGTTCAAAGCTAACTTGGGAAACTTACCAATGGCCTACCTCCAAAATTTTTTTAAAGAACCTGAGGATGTACCTCTGGCATGCGTGAGGCTCTGGGATTCATTCTCAGCACAACAAAAAGCGGGGGTGGCTCTGGAATATTCTTTGCCTTTGTAGACTGGGTAGAGGCCATATATTTTGAGAAGCTTTGGATTGATGTTATTTCTTATTTAGAAAAATTCCCTGGACTTCTTACCAAAGTATGACCCAGCAAGCAGTACCATTCACAGCAGCTCACTGCCCACGGCTGACAGCTCAGCCTTCTGAATCATTCTGCAGTTTAAGAAGATCCCGGGGTGATTCATGTTCACATCAAAGT
>PVKN010007653.1:12627-26397 GCA_004027915.1 Capromys pilorides | reverse complement strand
TCTCCAAACACACCTCGAGCAACTCACCAGCCTAAAGCTTCTATCCTCAGGCCCCAATGCATTTATTTTCACCTCTGCGAAGTCTTCTGCTTTCACTCCCTCCAGTTACCACTGATCTCTTCCTCTTCCTCCCCACAGCATGCCATGCAGATATCTATCATAGCATTCTGCATAAAAGAATTTATTTGCTTGTTTACTTCCCTCACTAGAATTGAACTGTATAACCTAAGAGGTGATGTCATACATTGGTTCTTAGCAAAGATGTATACACATCTTTGATTTATATTCTATGGTGTCTTACATGAATATTCTCAATAAATATCTTAAAAAAATGAGTAAATCATTGTGAAATACACTGAATTGATCTACTTCACATGTACCCTTTTATAGAAGACTTCCTGTTTGAAAAAAATTGTCCTTGGAGCTGCCTGGTGCTAGGCAGGGTAGAGACCTAAAGCAGCCATGCGTGGGCCACATAGCAACTCATAAAAGTACTCTGATACAAAGCAGAGTCTGTATACTATTCATGAACTAATGAATCATACCTACCTGCCTAAATATCTGAACATGAGACTCACAAAATAAACCAGTTACTACCAAATGCAGACTATCAAAGATACAAGGAGAAGTCCAGCTTGGTCACCATGAGATGTTCAGCAGCTATAGAAAATAGAAGTGAGAATAGCAAAGGGAACATTTCCACGGAATAGAGATCAGGGAGAGTAGTTGGTGGCAACAAAGGAGTGACACAGTCCATTTTGTTGTCTGTGAGTCTCTAGGACTCTCAAATCCCTAGCAACTTCCTGGTTTCCACAGTACATTCCAGTTGAACATTCACATACATAAACAACTGAATGTGCTACATCTGGAGGGTCTACTTGGAGTGGACTGTTTTGAAAAGCAAACTGTATGCTTTAATAAATAGCATGGGTAGGATTCATAGGCTAGAGCCTTTTCAGTGAAACCGTTGAGGTGGCTATTAAAGAACTGAAAAGCTGTTCTTGCTGAGATAAAGGGCAGGCATCCACTTTGTGAGTACTCTGCAAACTTTTAATGGGCGCACAGCTCACCTGCAAATCTTGTGGAAATTTGGATTCTAATTCAGGGGAATGTGATAGGATCTGAAATTCCTCATTTCTAACAAGCCTCCCGGTGCTGCCGCCCAGGCTGCCTGAGGATCACACTTTGAGTAGCAAAGTTCTACGCAATCCCAGGCGACTAACAAAAGCCCATTGGACAAAGTGAAAGGGCAAGGGCCGCGCAAGCTAAAGAACACTCTCCTAGTTCCAGCTTGGGGAAAGGACTTGTGATGCTTCAGCACCATGGGAGACCAAAGAGAAGCAGGGCAAGGATTTTGCAAATGCTTCTATAGACCGAATTCCTTTGTTCTGTAAGACAGAGCATGTTCTGTATTATAGGTTCTGTATCATGGGCAGTTGCAAACTATTGTTGCTTTTGTACTCAGTAACATGCTTTGTACCTAATTCAGCATTTCTAGATTGACACCTAAAATTTTTGTGTGATATGTTTAAACATATCTACATCTTAATTGTAGGAAATATTAACACTTTTTATATACAGCAAAATGAAGACTGACAAACTTAAAAAAAATATTTCATTAACTCTAGCTCCATAGGGCAGAAAAATTGCTAGTTTTGTTAATTAATGAGTCAGACACGTAGTAGGTGCTTAATCAGCGTGTGCCACATGAAGGAAGGCACATGAGAGCTGAACACAGACACACAAAATTTTATATGAGAGACTTAATCTGTTGCATTTCAAAGAATCTGTTGTAACTCAAAAATTCAAAAGGTCTAGTAATATTTCAAAAAAAAACCCAAAAGTTAATAAAGCAGATCTTGACCTATACCACTCAGGCGTCCTAAACTACACATATCTCTATCTTGCTGTATAGTATGGGCTTTAGGAGTTTAGTTATGTACAACTTAGTACTATTTATCAATGAGACAGGAAAAGAATAAAAATTCCCATAAAGGATAAGGTACCTTAGTCAATTAAAAACGAACAAAGCCTTTATGAAGACATCCTTGGACATCCTGGGGCCTCTGAGCCAGGCCAGCTTCTTGTTATTCTCCTCACTCCCTCTTTATCCTGTCTCCTCTACAAAGCTGAATATTTGGGGCTCTTAATAAAGGCCCCAAATGCCACTAGGATCTCTGAAATACCACAGGGAGACCACTTTTGCTCTCTCAGACTGTCTCATTCCAAATGGAATTTCTCTTCCTCTACCCGCAGTGGCTGACCCCAGGCCAGGCCTCTCAACGGCCATCTCGGGGGGTGGCACTGGAGCTGCAGCAGTGTCCTCCAGCCTTTTGAGCATGAGCAGCGTCTTTTCACTACTCCTTGACATCTCCAGGGCTCTTAACTTCCTTTGGAAGCACTTCGGCTCTCACCCTTGGCCATCGCTCTTCCTTCCACATTGGTTTTCTGACCCCAGCACCTTGGCCAATGATCTCACACCCGGGATCTGCACCATAGTCCTCTCTGCCTCTACTCTGGGCTCATCTTCAGTTGTTTAGCACCACAGACATTTCCTCTCCCTTGGCCTTCCCCATAGCTCCTTCCTGAAAGCCTCCTTCCTGTACTTTGCAGGTTGTTAAGAGGAGAGGCTCAAGCACCCCAAGGCCGCCTCTCTTTTTCTCTTTTGTGGACCATTTCTCTAGGCCGCAAGTCAGACTAAGGCCCTGCCATGATGCCCTTGCGATACAGAGAGGACAGCAGGACTAAGACTGAGTATTTGGCAAACAAAAAAATAGTTTTGACTGTTCTTATTTTGCTTGTTTGTTTTTGTTTTGGAGACACTCTGTAACGCGTGTGCCAGAAGAAAAGTGGAGAAACTACAGTATCTGTCTGATAAGGACATCAGATCAGCCACAGAGCCTGGGAACAAGAGTGGCACTGCAGGGTTACAGGAGCCCGGACATGTTCTGGGACAGAACAAGTGTTACTGAGGGATGACACAGACCAGAGCTCCAAGCAGATGCTGCTCTGTCCTGTTCTCAGAGGAAATGCTGGCTGGAAGTGGGGCTTGGAGACAGGGTCAAAGCGATGATGCTCTTTCTGGCTGGCCGCCCTCACCCGAGCCTTCTCACCACAATCTCACTGGGAAAAAGACAGAATCCAGAAAAATCCATGAGGCTGTTTTTAGAACTAATTGTGACTGATATTCATCCAAGGGAGTAAATGGAACCAGGGGGGAGGCAGAGACGTCAGATCAGAAGACGGAGTAGGACAGCTCCCAGATTTGCTTTCTGTCCCATTAAAATCTCATCAGGAAAATTCCTTTGGGAAACCATCTACCCCGGATGCATGTGGAGATGCTGGTGTCTAGGCCAGTATGCCCACGGCATAGGGGAAGTGGCACAGATGCATGGCAGAATCTTCAGAGCTGATCATCTTGGAGGTCATCAAAGTCAACCTTGACTTCAGAGAGGAGGGTGAGGCACAGAGAGCAAAGAGGACATGCCCAATGTCACACTGCCACAGGGCATGGGGAGGGGGAGGCGAAGCAAGACCAACACTCGCTCTACCGATGTTCAACTCGCAGGGCTTTTTCCTTGCACTGAGCCTTGAAGGACAGCCCAGGAATTGGCGAGGACACTGCTTCCCTTTGCTGCTGCTCTGGAGCTAGGGAGAAATGGGCCAGGTCCTAAATACAGCTCTCAGGGAAGTCTCTAGCAGGTTGTCAAGTGCTCCTGCCAGTGCTGAGCTGGCAAAGGAAGGTGGGGAAAAGTACTTAGAAATCCTGAGCACTGAAAGGTGGCCTGTAATTGTAAAATTCCATTTCCTTTCAATTAGCAGCTGATTGCATTTGATGAGCTGCAACATTGTTTCCTCCGTGTAGATTAGGAGTCAGAGCAGTCAATGAGCTGTGAAATTCTCTCCCTGCTGAAACAATAGACAGTGATTAAAGCGCAGCTAATCCGATCATTATAGCCAGAGCCCACTGATCATTAGCTGCTAAACAGATCCCAGAGAGCAGCTCCAGCTCGGCCAAGACAGTCAGGATGCAGCAGGTCAAAGCTACCAATATGCCGCCTCCCTCCTCTTCGCGCCCAGCGGTGGACCCCAGGGCTGGGGCAAAAAACAGGGTGCCACAATGAGTAAAGGGAACAGCCTGCCAAGGACAGCTTGATGTCAGGGAGAGCTGGGACTTTGGAAGCTGATGTGCCCAAACTGGAACCATATTCCATTACACCCCAGTTTGTAGCTTAACCTTTGAGCGTAGGATAAATGATTTGCCCCAAATCCTGAATAATACCTTTCTTGTAGGGTTGCTGTGAGGATTAATATCACAGCCTAGGGAAGATTCCAGGCATAATGCTGAAAGTCACTAATCACACTAGCTAACATTTTCGAGTGTTTGCTACGTGCCCAGCACTGTTCTAAGGGCTTTATGTAGATTAATTCATCTAATCCTCCTAACAACCCTGATAAAGTAGATGCTATTATTTTCCCCAACCTCTCAATGAGGAACACACATGATCAGTAACTTGACAGAGGTCCCTTAGCTCTAAATGATAGACCTGGGATTTGAACTAGCCAAGCCCACTCAGAGACCCCAAAATTATCCACACCACTTGAGTACTTCTCAAAATAAATTAATAATGCCAGCACTCATTATCTGGCTTTGCTGGGCCTGCAGGTTTTAAACTTTGCTGTGCTGAAGATTTAGCCAGAGAGAGCATTCCACAGGATCAGGCCCACAGCCCATGGATTCCGACTCGATAGGTTAAGGGCCACGCCCAAGCGCTTGCGTGTGAATGGGCTCCATGCGCAGCCCTGCCGCTGTGGTCCAGGATCTACCTGGAGAAAAGGTAGTGCATGGGGGAGAGCAGATTCAGGTTCCATCCAGGCCTGCGCATCCTCCTGTCGTCTACGTCCTCGCCCAGGGCAAGTGTAGACCCCAACAAGCAAAGCTGCAGGGGTGCTCAGAGGATGGAAAGGAGGCCAACACCAGGGGTCCTGGAGCTATGTTGTTATAGTTGACATCTAGAGGTCCGCTGCAAGCCTCGCTCCATCCTAGGAGGGGCTTTGGGGAGGTGAGTGAGTTATGGGGACACTAAAGCTGATTTGCCGGTAAGAAGTGGAGTCTGGTCAGAAGGGATGGGTCACTGTGGGGTGACCCAGCAGAGTGCATCTCCTGCCCTGGCTCCTTGCTGGACGCTGCTTCCCAAGCACAGTGATGCAAGCAGCTTTGCCCCGCTGTTCCCCTTTGCCATGCTGTCCTGCCTTGGAGCCAGCCGACCATGGAGTATAAACATGAGCCACAATAAACGTTTCCTCTGTCAAGTTTCAGGCATCTGGTGTCTCATCCCAAGGATGAAGAGAGTGACCAGGACACACATAGTTCAGCATTTGAGACTCAGTTTTTTAATGGGAGTGGCCTTGCAAACCACCATCCAAGGCAGTACACCTTTGAGTAGAGAGGGAGATGGAAAAAAGTCTTCGGGTTGTCCTGAACAGAATGAGTGAGCGTGATTGTGTCAGACTCCGCTGGTTCCCTGTCCTTATCCTCGCTTGTCGCCTCTGGCCCTGGGGTCTGCTTTTAGCAAGCACCTGCAGAACACGGTCAGCCTGAGCCTAGGCCAAACAGGATGATAGACTGGAAATCTGTGAGTAAACAGTGAGTGCCCTGGCCTCTAAGTCGAGTAACAGCCAACAAGGGCTCTGCCCCACTCCCTGGAGTTCCCCAGCAAGACTGAGTTCACTGCCCACCATGCAAAGACCTGGCTCCTTCCATTTGTATTTTCTTCCTCCCATTCACCTATTTTAAGCTTCACCTCTCCATTGGTTATTTTCTGGAATCACCCCCCACCCCCCAATTGAATGACCTGTACCCAAACCTTTCCTCAGAGTTTTCTTTTTTTATTTTTAAATATATGTATTTGCTACAGGGTCTCGCTACACACCTCAGAATTGTAGTGATCCTCCTGTTTTCAGCCTTCCCAGTGCTGGGATTATAGACATGTGACACCATGCCCGAACTCGGTGGCTGGATCAGCACACCCAGTGGTGGGGCTGGCACAGCATGCAGTATGGGGAATTGAACCCTGGTCCCTGCACTTGCCTAAGCAGGCATTTAGTCCACTGAGCTATCTTGCTGTACCTCCTCAGAGCTTTCTTAGCTTAGAACAATTGGTTTACCACCTATGAGCTATGTGACCTTGGATTAGTGCTTAAATTTCAGGGTTTTTTTTTTTTTTTTTAAAGGGGAAAATAGAAATAGAGCAACAAATACATACATTAACCCAGGATAGATCAAACCCTCCGTCAATGTGCATTGCCATCATTAATACTATTACCATTGTACAGCCACACTATTGGTGGCTGCTCTGGTTCATAGCCAGAAGCAGCTGCTCTGCTGCCTTGATAGAGTGACCTTTTGATCTCTGGATTGGCACAATATTCTCCCACAGTGCCCCCTGGCAGCGGCTCCTCTCACACCCAAATCCCTGCCCTCTCCCGCCCTGGTCAAGGTGATAGTTCCTTCTTTCACGCCATCTTGGGCCTGCAGTACGCCAGGCCAGGCTCCGAGAACTTCTACTGTATTGTTCCTAAGGATTTTTGGTTTTTTTCAGAAATGATTCAGATCAGCCACTTTAAAGGAGAGCACATAATTCATTTACCAATCACAGAAGCTCGACATCCATGTGCAAAGCCTAGCATTTCATCGTCACTTCCCTCTTCAAATGCCTTTCATTACCTCCTGTGAACAAACAAGCCTTCCTTGGCCTGCCTGAACTTCTCAGCTCCCTGTTAGGTCTGTTGATGTCATCTTGGCCTCTCCCTACAGAGAAAATGCTGCAGAAAGCCCCTCTGCGTGGAATGCCTTTCTTCCTCACCTCCCTTCAAATGAAACAAATGAGAGGTGAGTTCACTGGCTCCTTTTAATTTTTTGCCAAGCACAGTTGAACAGCTGATTTCAGTCATTTCTACCTATGGTTTCCTCCTTAAAGCTAATTAGTTTCTTTTCAAGTAATTGCAAATAGTACATTTTCCAGGCCCTTGGAGTCAAGGCTGACAAGTAGCTGGCTGGAGTGGGCTCTTATCAATAGCTCACGGAAATTAGACACGCAAACATCACACTGGGGCCCTGAGGGTTGCTCTAAGTTGTTTAGAATAAATAGCTCATGAAAGTCCCAGGGCTCTTTTATGAATGGACTGATGCAAAATCACTGGGGTGTGGTGGTGGCCGACAGGAGAACCAGGAGCACCCAAAGAGTGGGAAGGGCTCTTTCTGTGAAACTACAGAGGTGGACAGCCATGTCCACTGAAGAAGGGATGGGATGGCTTTTTGGAATAATCACAAATGTCTCTGTCACAGTTCCCCATCCTCGAGGACACACGGAAGTGCTCATGCCTATAGAATATCCGTCTCTGTCTTTAGGATTCCATAAGTGTTCACTCCAGGACCTACTGTTTTCTGTAAAATCTGGTTTTGTATTCTGGCAGGACGTCTTAAATGTTCCTCTCCCTTCAATTTTAACATTGCCACTGTCACTGTTGCTGCTGCTGCTGTTCTGAGCCTGGGACAAGGAGAGTAGTATCTTTTCGGTGCCTCAGAGTGCAGCGCGTGGGTTAGCATGACCACTGTGTGTTAGTTACTTACACTCATCTTTACTTCCCCTTGTGGCTGTGACAACCACAGATTTCCCTGGTGGAAGCAATGTGAATGTGTTGCCTAACAGTTCCGAAGATAAGAAGTCCCATTCGGATCTACTGGGCTGGATAGACGTGCTGGCAGGATGCGTTCATTGGGTGGAGGCCCCAGGAGAGAACATCACGCTACATTTTCTCATTTGCAGAGGCCCTGTGTTCCTTGGCTTCTCATTCCAAACTCAAAGTTAGTGACTCCGGACCTCTCTTCTCATAGACTGTGGACTTCCTTCTCTTTTCAAAAGTCTCATTCTTCCTTTGATCCCTTCTCCCCTCTGCTTCCAAGGATCTGCGTGATTACCTCAGACTCATCTGGATAATCCATGCTCGTTTCCCTGTCAGATGATTTGCAACCTTAACTCTAATTTCAGCTTGAATCCCCCTTGTCCGGTATCAAAACAAACCCACAAGTCCTGGAGATTTGGCTGTGCACATCTTCAAGGAGGGAGGGTGCCATCCTGGCCACCACAGTCCCCATGCTCCCTTTGCTGTCATTGACTCTAATGGTACATACCCTCTGACACATGTGTTCTCCCTTGTGAATGTGCTATTGGTGTGCGCATTTCTAGTGGACTCATATTGTATGTATTCTTCCATGCATGGGGCGCTATCTTTATATTTTTGAATCAAACATTATGCTCTTAAAGTTTCCCCAGTTGTTTTGCAGATACAGTTTGATGTCTGTAATGACAGCATGTTGGTCCATGGTTTGCATCTACTGCATTTTACTTACCAACTTCTTAACTGTTGGACGCCTAGATAACTGTCTACCTACTTTCCATTACTAGGACAAAATGCCCAGCAGCCACAACTTAAAGGAGAACTTTATGTTGGCTGATGGTTTCAGTCCGTGGTTGGCTGGCTCCAAGGGAGAAGTAGGATAGATGAGGTGCATGGCAGAGAAAAAGTGTTCAACCTAAGACAGCTAGGAAGCAAAGAGAAAAGGGATGAGCCAGTGTTGGAGAAGTACCCTTCCGGGTCACACCCTCAGGGACGTGCCACTTCAGCCCAGGCCACATCTCCCAACAGTACACTCAGTGGATGAGCAGGCTGATGAGTACAGTGTCTCCATGGCTCAACAATCTTCCATACACATGAGAATGGGGCGGGGGAGAGATTTCTAGATCTAAACCATAAAAACTACCATTATTCCACCCCAAGTATGTCATAGTAGACATGCTTGTTTGGGTTCTGGAAGATCCATAGAAAATCTTTCTCTGAAAACTACACAAAGGTGAGAATTTCTGGGTTACAGAACATGCCTCCCCTTGGCTTCCCAAGGCATTAACCTATTACTCTCTGGAATTATTGTACTTATCATACTTACAGTAGTCAAATTGTTAATTCTCTCTTTACCATGACAGGGATGCAGTGCCTTCAGGTCCTCTCTGTATCTCTCCTTGTGTATTTTTTTCCTATGAAAAAAATTTTTTCATAGGAATCTTTCACCTCCTTTAAGATCACTGAAAAAGCTTTCCACCAGCCAACTGGGAGTCCTCATCCAGTCCTCTGTTTAATGCGGTAGCCCAGCGCTTGGTGCTGGACCTCCAACAGGAGACTGGTCTTTGGCCAGCCAAGGTCAGGGTTCTATTTCTGACCCTTTCTTGCCATCTTCAGGACTCTGGTTTCATTTATTCAAGAGCTATTTCCTGAGTATCTACTGACTCAAGTACCTTACTTCCTCCTTCCTCTTTAGGTAGTGGGGCTGTACAGGGGCACACGCTCTGGCATTGTTAACTCAGTTCCAGGTTCTCTGCCTGAACTCATTAATTTCTCCTCCAAACTGACCTGCTCCAAGCCAACAGCATTTTTCACCTAGAAAACTGCATTTGTCTCCTTCGTTGTCCACTTTCCACTCTCTCGCCATCCAGTTCTTTCTTCACACAGCAGCCATAATAAACACTAAAAAATATAAATCCAGTTCCATTAATCCTTCACATCTGTTGAGGTTCTATGGCCTGTAGAATAAAATCCACATCTCTTTGCCTGGCTTCCAAAGCCTCTTGGCAGCTGGTGGCCACCTGTCTCTCTGACCTCATCCCCTCTCATTCACTCACCATATTTCTCCCACTTTGGCCTTCTTTCAACTCCAGGAATAGTTCCAGCCTGCCCATGCCTCCCAGCATTTGTAGTAGCTGTTTCTTCTTCCCAGAACCTTCTTCCCTCTGAGATTCTCATTGCTACCTCCTTCCCATCACCCATAGTAGAGCTTGCTTTTATCTTCTGGAAAGCATTTCCTTATTTATTAGCACTGTTTATGGATTTATTTATGGATTTACTGCCTGTATTCCCCACAATGTGTGAACTCTATGTTAATGCTTTTGTTTCCTTGGTTTACTACCCTGTGAGTGTCTGGTACACTTGCCTGGTAGAACGAGGTTCTCAAAAATTCTTGTTGAGGGCTGGTCAGATAGCTCAGCAGATTAAAGAGCCTGCTCAGATAGATGCAGGGACTGGGTTCGATCCTGTGCAGGCTCCTTCCTCAGGGAAAGCTGAGACAGTGATTGAGACTGGGCATGGTGGGGAACACCTATAATTTCAGTGCATGGGAGACTGAAAACAGGAGGATCACTACTAGTCCAATCTGTGTAGTGAGACCCTATAGACCATATACTAAATGCATTTGTAAAAAATATGTTGAGAAATAAATGAATGAGTTCAGTGCAGTAGTTTCAGTCTTGACTACCCACTGAAGTGATTTATAGAAAGCCAACTCCTAGGCAGACCAATCAAGCCAGAATCCTGAGCTCAGATATGGCATTTTGCAAAGCATCCCAAATAAGTGTGCATCTAGGGCTATGACTCATCCATTGGAAGAACAGAGACCACCTCAAGCACAGCAATGGAGGAAGCTTTCCCAAGATCTTGTATTCAAACTCTAAAGTAAGAGAGCTTTTGTTTCTTTCTGGTATTTGTTGAGGTGCTTCCTGCAGTGATTCAGCAGCTGCCATTCCACCACCTTCTCTGGCCACATGGAAGAAACCAAGTTTAGGAGGAAAGAGCAAGATAAACTCAAAGGGAGCTGAGCTGATTTGAGGAAGGGGAAAGGAATGGCATGAAGGAAAATGATGGTGGTGTAGTGGGAGCCTTGGAGTCTCTCGGTCTAATCCCATCAAATTCTCCTTTCTGCTCAAGCAGGAAGGGATTAGGTTTCCAGTATTTGCAACTAAAAGAATCATGACCAATACTTGATCAAAGCAAATAATTGTGGGTTGAGAAAAGACAATTTAAATGGCATCCAGAAGCCAGAATATTAAGTCAGTGTCTTTATTGATAAAGCCCTAATTCCAAATATAGCCTGCTGCTAAACTAGGAATAATCCTGCGCTTCTCTTATTTCAGCCAATGCTAGCATGTTTACAAAGTGTCATCATTAAGCATTTCCACAGCCTAATGAAAAGTATTAGATCACTCACTCTTAATAAAGGGTAGAGATTTGTGATGAAACTGCAGCGTGCACTCAGCACCACCGAGGCTCACACCCGAGGGGCCCCTTGCCCTCCCTGGGCAATAGAGAGACCTCAGCACCAAGGCTGCGCGCTGAGTCCTCTGTGGTTCCTTGTGTGCTCCAATTCAAAGCCCAAGGCTGCTTTTGAGCCTTCAGAAAGGCACTGAAATGTGGAAGCTCTGGCTTCCGATGCCCTGAGGAGCCTGTAAAGCCCTACTCAAACAATCAAGGAACAGAATTACAAGAGATTCCCCAAGATGCACAAGAGCACAGAGAATGGGTGCTGTAAAGTTCCAAGAGATGGAGAGCTATGCAAAATGTCCTTTAGGGACCTTTCCTCAAAGGTAGTTCTGTATATGACTGGGAGATACAAGGCCAAGCAGAGAAGATATGAGGCTTATAAGCATAGCCCAGAGTGCCCAAACTCCATAAGCCTCTAAGGCTGACATGCTGTACCTCACAAACCCCCAAATGCTGGGCTGGGGAGATAGCGCAGCAGCATAAGCACCCGCCTGGCAAGTGAAAAGTCTAAAGCTTCATCCCTGGTACCAAAAAGAAAAAGAAAGAAAGAAAATCCTAAGCACCAATATACTCCTGTAATCTTTCTGCTTTCCCCCAAAGATAAGGTACATAAAAAAGAGAAATAAATGACGTCACCCCACGAAGGTTTCCTGCTGGACCTGAGTTTGGCATGGAGGCAATGGAGACCTGGATGAGGTACGCGAAATCTCACGGGTCTCTAATGTGGAAGAACTTGGTGTAAATCAGGTCTCTAAAATGGAAGAGCTCTATATCCTGTTATGATGTCGCTGAGCTCCTGCCACAGCCTCTCTTTGTGATAGATAAATAGACTGTGTTCTAGCCTTAGGCCAAGTTAGAAGGCTACTGCAGCTGATCACAGACTTCTGAGGCTGCCCTCTCTCTTTAGTGATGGGTTAAGGGTTTGGTTCTAGTCTGAAGGACTATTGGATTGGACAGCTATCTGCATAAGGGAGCAGTGAAGCTAGGCCACATACCTTGGGATGGCTCTAAAACAAAGACCTGTTTAAAAGTCTCTCAGAACAGGTTATGGTCTCAAAGAACTGTGATAAATCCGTATTCCAAGACTAGTGGTCAGGTTGACTGTCATTTTCTAAGGGAAGTATGCAATTTTGAGGTCAAAAAGAATAGCTCAGCATGACAGAGAGGAGCTGAGCCCTTCCTCAGGTGGTCTAAATTATTCAATCTCCACCATGAAGTCATTAGCTTCTGCTGTACACAGTGCTGAAAAGAACATTTCAAGTCTGTGGACTGAAGGGAGAGCCAAACTCTCCGCAATCTGGGGAGCCACCTACTTTGTTCTGTTCAACTTAGGCACATGCAGCAGCTCCCCAGTTTCTAAAATCTGGGGTGGGAAAGGAGTGAACATAGAGTAGATTATTGCCTTTTCCAGGGCAAAGGTATGTTAACAAAAAGCCAGCAAGCTATCCAGATGTCTCTTTCTAGCTCTGTATTTCTTACATTTGAACCTGAAATTACCTCCCGTCTATTAGTACTGACTTCCTGCAGGCTTTCTATAAAATTGGTTGTATTTTGTCAAATGTAAAGCCTAACCAATGTTCTCCATCCACCAAAGCTCTAAAACAGATGTAACGTAAGCCTGTCAATTTGATAAGCTTTCCTAGACCTGGACCCATGTCATACCTTCTGTGATCAGCTCTCTAACTCGGATGGAATTTCCGAGGCAGTCCGCCACCCAGAGCTCCAGCTTCCAGCGTGGTCAGCAGAGAGCAGCGGCTTCCACCACTCTGCGTGTTGAGGGTTCCCTTTGATGCGGCTCACTGCCTGCCTCCTCACCCGCTCACTTGGTGATGTTAGACCTCTAACACATACACATGACACACAGAAAAATTCGTGAAATAAAACCTATTTTTAAAAGTGATTTGAAATTAAAATTAATTCAAGAAAATCTTGGGGGTGTGATATCAACTTCTCTTCCCTCCCTGTATGATCTAAATATACTTGTTTGCCTCATCCATATGGAGTTTGGCCCTGCTTCTTGCTTTCCAGTAGGATATTAGTTGACGTGATGTGAGCCAAGGTATGAAGTATTCCATGCATCTGAAGAGGCCACAAAAAGAAGGAATACTCACTGGGTCTCTGGTTCAAGAAGAAGTGACACTGGAGGCAGAACTGAATAGATTAAGTTCAGGTTAGGTCTGCTAGGACTCAAGTTACAGACATGAAAGTGAGAACACATGATTTCGTTTTGAAAGCCATTGGGTTTAGGGATGGTTTATTAAACAGATTTATTGCGACTACCACCAAAAAAGACAGAACAAAAACACACCTATAATCCAAGCTTTCTGTGATACTGAAATATGAGATTGTTAAGTTTGAGTCCAGTTTAGGTGACTTAATAAGACACTGTGTCACAATAAAATAATAGTAGCAGTAGTAGGAAGAAAAAGGATTAGGAGGAGGAGGAGAAGAAGGAGGAGGAGAAGGAGAAGGAGAAGGAGAAGGAGAAGGAGAAGGAGAAGGAGAAGGAGAAGGAGAAGGAAAAGGAGAAAGAGAAGAACTGGGGAATAAGTCAATAAGTCCAGCCGAAAGACTTGGATTCAAACCTCAGCAACACAGAGTGGGAGGGAGGAGTAGGGGGGG
>PVKN010007653.1:0-12527 GCA_004027915.1 Capromys pilorides | reverse complement strand
AAATTTTTAGACTTGAGTATAAATTCTCAAGAAAACAACACCACAGGTAAGACTGAAAATTAATCTGTACCAAAAACTTTTGATACAAGGAAACCCTGTGGTAGATGAACATGCAATGAACACAGGCAATGAAGGATAGAGTATATAAAATATGCTTGTGGTGATGAATTTGTCCCTGTCATTTGAAGATCATGTAGCTCATAAAAGGAGTGAGCCAATCATTTTTGTAAGGATGCTACTGTGTGAGGGTGTTCAAGATGACAGAAGTTTTAGGACGTGTGATTAGTTAAAATACACATTGGACAGGAGCTTGAAGCTTCACTTTGGCCTCTAGAGATCAGAATTGGAGGACAGGATATAAATGCTTTCTATTTGGCTATCTCCATATCTTTGATTTCTTTTTGAAAGTCCCTAAATTAGGTGTGCATTTGGTTTCAGTTATATTTGTGTCCAACAGTTCAATATTGTAACCACACCATTATCACATAGCGATCCCACCATATGGAAAGAACCTTAGTTCTCTAGTGAGGAGAAGTTTGCCAACCTCTATGACAGCTGTTTTGGTTAGACCTAATTTTTAGAAAGTACCTCCAAGTATTGCATAAATTTGTATAATTGGATAGCCCCTGATTTACTGTGGTTTGACATGATTCTTCGACTTTACCATGGTCTTATCTAGAAAACATGCCATGAATTCAAAAACGAGATACATTCAGGAGAAACTGTACTTCAAATTCGACGTTTTGATCTTTTCCCACGCTAGAAATATGCTGATGTGTTATCTCATATTACTGGGCAGCAGCTGAAAACCCCAGCTCTTGGTCAGACACCTGGCTAGAAAGAGAAATGGCTGTCTACAGGTCTGCGTTAGTAAGCCGTGACATCTGGTAGGCTGGGTGTATTCAATGCATTTTCAGCTTACCAAGGGCTTATTGAAGCATCCTCCATTATGAGTCAGAGTATCTGTGCATCTCAATCCACTACTCTTCCTCCCAGTTAGCTTCAACTTTGTAAAGATAGACACAGAATCTTCTCCATCCTTTGTGATTACTAAAATCAAGTTTGCTTTGATAGGTGACTGATTTCTGGAACATAGAGCAATTTCCATATGTATTTTCACTCTTGCAGACTCAGTGCTACAAAGGAAATATCAGACAACTGGTGAAACCCTTAATAATACTAGGTGAGACCTCAGAGGACAGGGGGCTCCCAGGTGTCCCAGAGCTGGAGGCCAGAACTGAGCCTCTGAAGATGCGAGCAAGCTTCCAGTCAGTGTTCTCTTCTTTCCTCTCCTAGCTTCTTCAGCCATCCGCTTCTGAGACAGACTAGTTCAGTTGTCCAAGCAAGCAGTGAGGTAGCCTGACATAGTGGCTTCAGGGTGAGCCTTGGAATTAAACAAACACAGGTTAAAATCTTAGTTTTGGGACTGAGCAAACCAGGCTGCTGAAAGTCATCACCAGATCTCTGCGTCCTCAAGAAATAGAATGGTAGCAGCTACCATGCAGAGTTCTTATGATAGGAAAGCCCAAGATAAGGTTTACAAAGCACTCAGTGCAGTGCCTGAGAGCGAATAGGAGCTAATTAAATGTGAACTCCATTCCCTTCTCTGTGGAATACCTCCGCAGCTAAAATGCTTCTTTATGCATCAAGGAATTAACACCACTGTTATGAGATTAATTCACAGCGATGCACATGAAAACAGTGATTCAGATATGGCAAAAAACTATAATTAAAGTATCTGGTATTGTTTGATTATAGGGTTGGCTTCACTCACTTTAGCACTTTGTGGGCAGAGAGCAGGCAGCCTAGAGGCGAAGTACGGCTTTGTATTCTAAGAGGTTTCTCTGCCCACTGCCCTGGGCCATGTGGTGCTTAGTTCTCTGATCCTTGTTTCCCACTGAAGAGCTGCACCTCAGTGGAATGGAACAGAAATAGAGAAATTTACATTTAGTGAACATCTACTAAGTGCCAGGCCCTTTGCAGACTCATTCTCGCTTCCTTCTAGAAATCCCAGAAGGCCAATAGACCATTTGTAATTGCATTTGACAACCAAGAATGCTGAGGCTCATAGGTAAATTCAATAAATTTCTCCAAATGTCATACTCAGTGAGGGATGGGGGTAGGGTTTCATTTAAGTCCCCTGAACTTCAAAGGCTGCCTCCTATTTTGGGCACCAGATTTACAGCTAAGTATGTAACCGGCAACATTTTAAGTGGTTGCAATGTTCCAGCAAAGGCTACTAGTTAGCTGCTCAATTCTGTGTGTTCTCTTTCTACTAACCAAAGCCACGTTTTTAATTCTGCTGCAATGAATCCAACTATAGATCAGCATGTTGCAATTCCCTTCACGCTAAGGAAGCCCAGATGATCCAACAAATTATTGGTTAAGACTACGAAGAAATCTCCTGAAAAGCTGGTGATTCATTTGGAGGATGGTATTTTATGTCCTGTGTCTCTCCGTTTTTTTTTGGCTGCTGGTCTAGAATACGGCTGAGAACTGGTGCTGGCAGTCACTGTGAAACACAACATTCATGAGGTGGATTTGAGAAGAGAAACAAATCCTAAAGATGATGCAACAGAAAGTTAGATGAAGCCTTGGGTTTCTAACAACTGTGGAATGACTTGCCAGGGCTGGGTTCCAATGTTAAAGTTTCTTTATTTATTTATTTATTTATTTTGCTTATTTCTTTATTTATTTATTTGATGGCTGGCTCAGCCTGCCCTGGTGGTGGGGCTGGCGCAGCATGTGGTGCCGGGGATCGAACCGCAGTCCCTACAGTTGCCTGAGCTTTCCTAAGCAGGCGCTTTAGACCACTGAACCATCTCGCCGGCCCCCCAGTGTTAAAGTTTCTTTAAAATGAGAGAGAAATAAGCCTGACCAAAGTATGCTGCTTTTTATTGGTATTGCACCTGGACATAATCTGTTTCACCTACAATTTCTTATTTAGCCCTCCAATAGTTCTATGAGACAGGTTTTATTATTATTCTATGTGTGTGAGTGTGTGAGTGACTGTGTGTGTGTGTGTGTGTGTGTGTGTGTGTATGTGTGTTCAGCTGAGATAATTGAGACACAGGGCAGTTAAGCAACTTGCCCTAGATCACTGAGTTAGTACGTAGCAGAGAGCAGATTTGAACTCAATCCAACTTCTGCAACACCCATGCTCTTAATAATCATATTAGATTGCCGAGTCGGACTCCACATCAAAGACTATTTTCCAAAGCTGAAGAACTTTCATGTCTCCGTGGAATTTTCCTGCAGAATCAAACTTTATTTCTGATGGCTTGAGCCCTATTTGCATCTGGCATGAGGTTAGTTTTTCACTTTGTAAGAAATAACATTCTAATGGGTTTTTAAGGGCCCAGAAGACTTGTTAGCCATTCCCTGGCTGCCGCAGGACAAACTCATTAAAAACATCTGAACAAAACCAACAGAACTTGAAGGGCAACAAGAAAATGAAGATAGTGCGGGTGGGGTTAGAGAATTCACCCAGTAATCACAGATCGTGGAGGCCTGACTCACCCCGTCGAAGTTGAGACTCTCTGTCTAGGACATTTTGCCTGTTTGCTTTTCCAAGATCCCATAGGTTGAAAGTGACACTCACAGTCTTGTACTACTTATATCAGAATTTCTGTCAATAAAACAATTTGGGAATCCCTGGAGTTTTTGCTTAATAGAATTTTATCTCCCTAGAAAAATAGTTTGCTAAGCAAATGAATGAAGCAAACAAAATTGGAGGAAAAATGTTTACAGAGCTAAAAGTAGCAAATTATTTGGCAGCCCTGCAAAAGTATCCAATTACAGTAAAATATAGTTTACTTAGAGTTCTATCAATTGGGATTTGCTTTCATTAATTGGATCTGTAAAATGGGAATATTCAGGCTGCTATCTCAGCTAACTGGAGAACACATGACATATAGCTTTTGCAGATGATGCTAGACATTGATTACCACAGAGGTAAGAATGTGTTGAGAAGTGCTTATATTTTATGGGCTCTAGGACCCAGGACTGACAAGGCTGCCCTCTCGTCTAGCCTCTGGGAAGCAGACCATAGGAGATCCGGAGACTATTTTAAAAATAGCGAGGAGAGAGAATAACTCAGACATAGAACAGCAAGAATTGTCTCTGGTATTTTCGCAAATACTCTTGCAGGTTTTCAGGTTACTTGGTATTAGGAAGTCCTGCTTGGCAAATCTCCATATCCTGGGGCCCCATGGAGAGGCAGCACTATACAACCATGAACACTGGTTGTGCTGGATTCAAATTCTTGATCTTCACCCACTCAGCCATGTTGGTTAACTATTTGCAAAGTGGAACTAATGATCACATCTATAGCAGCCTAGTGAGGGTTCCATCAGGTAATTTATGTCAAGGGCTAGCAGAATATCTAGCGCATCATGGCAACCAATCATTAAAGGTCTGTGTCAGTGTTTGACATGGCTCTGATACTGTTTTCTTCTCTCCTTCATTCTAGGATAGGCATATAATGGTGGCTTCTAGTCTCGAGTGCTGGTAGCAAAGAAGGCTTCCTAAGAATGACAAGCCAAGCATAGAGACAAGCCCTAAGGAGGTACTAAAAATAGGTTTCATAGACTTTCTTTAAAAGATTAGAGCTTAATGTTGAAGCCAGGATCATCAGCCAGGCTTAAATCCTAATTGCTATGACCCTTAGCAGAAATGTAGGCCTTGAGAACACTCATGTATATCTGTGTGCCTGTGAAGTTATTAAGTGACAGATTCCTTTCCCTTGATAGTTTGAACGCCATACCCAGGGCTCTGTTCCAAGGCTGTTCTAAAAGCACAGGCTGGTTAGAGACATGGACCAGGCAGTTTTATTGAGAGAAGATCTGCATAACCAACCATCCCAAACTGTAGTGGCTTCGAACAACAACCTGTCATTTAGCTAATGACGCTGAGAGTTTCCAATTTGGTCTGGCCTCAGCGGGGAAGTTCTGCTGGTCTTTAATGGGTTCATTCCTATATCTGCAGTCAGCTGCCTGGCTCTGCTTCTGGGGTCAGCTAGCTGATGATGGGGTCATGAGAGCAACAGGGTTACATGTGACTGATCACTCCGAAGGCCAGCTCAGGCTTAATTACATGGTGGTAGCCATGGGATTACAAGAAAAGCAAAAAGAGTTAGGTCCAATGTGCAAAACCATCTCAAGTGTCTGTTTCCACCACAGTGGCTGAATTTGTTGCCTTCTCTTGCTGAGACAAAATCTCTGACATGCACAACTTAAAGGAGGATAGATTTATTTTGGATTATGATTTCAGAGGATGCAGTCCATAGTTGCCAGGCTCCAAGGCAAGAATGCCATGGTAGAAGGGCAAGGACAAGAAAGCTGTTCACTTCCTGGTATCCAAGATACCAATGTTGGGGAAGAACTCAGAGGAAGGGAGTCAAGGCTGAGATACAATCCTGAAGGCCATGCCCTCATAACCCACCCAGATACATCCAGAAATACACTTTACTAATCTACTAGGTATCCCTCAAGCTAATCAAGTTGACAATCAAGACTAAGTTGACATCCATGCAGTCTGAGTAAAGAAATTCTTCTCAACCAAATGAAAGACGGTGTCTTGCATGTGGGTTTTTTCAATCTGTGAATTAGTGTCCCAGAATACAGGATTTCCAAATCCCTTTAAGACCTGTTACTCATTGAACCTATGCTTTTGCATTCTAATTAGAGAACAGCAGAAACTTAGCCCAAGGAAACTCAATTTCCTTGTCCAGTTGAGGTAATAATGCCATGGTAGACAGGAAACTGCAGCCCGAAGTGAGGAGCAAACGGTCAGCCACGGGGATTGTTGTGTGACCATGGATTAAAGTGCCTCCAGCCGGGTATGGTGGCTCATGCCTGTAATCCCAGCACTTGGGAGGCTGAGGCAGGTGGATCGTTGTGAGTTTGAGACCAGCCTGGGCTACAAAAGTGAGCTCAAGGCCAGCCTGAACTGCATAGCGAGACCCTGTCTCAAAAAAGACAATAAAGAAAGAAAGAAAGAAAGAAAGAAAGAAAGAAAGAGCCTCCAGATATAGGGAGTCCCTGGTACTGGAGACAATCAGACATAGACTGGACAGCCAACTTTGAAAATGATGTGATACCAGGAGCCTAATTTTGTGTAACAAGACATCAGAATGTTGACTACAAGTAGGCGCAGGGGCCAAGGATTCAATCCCCAAGTGTGCTAGGCTGGCCACACCCCTGGGGTGTGCTGAGACTGCAATTGAGACTGGGCTTGGTGGCACGCACCTATAAGCCCACCTCTTGGGAAGCTATAAACAGGCAGACCACCACAAGTCCAATCTAGTAGTGAGAACCTGAACACTGTGTAGAACCCCTCCCCTAAAAATACAAAAATAGAGGAAAAAAAAGAATATTCATATTGCTCCCAGGAATTCTGATTCACAAGATAAGACAAACACAAACACATAATCTGTCCTTGTGTGCACAACAAACACTTAGATTAAATTCAATACTAGTACTTTTATATACCATACCTTTTTGTTCTACAACTGGAAGGTTTGTTCTAATGAAAGGAAGAATAAAAGCTTAGAGAGCTAAGAAAACTTGCTCAAAATCACTTCCCACCAGTAAATGTTCAAGTGGCCTTTGTTCAGTCCTTCAGCCTTTTCATTTTCATCCTTAATGAAACTTCTCCTAAGTGCGAGGCAGGACAGGTCTTCCCTATTCCCAGAATAGGAGCACACCGAATTCACCCCCCTGCGGGTTTGGATGACAATTAAATTAGATAATCTATGGAACACCCTTAGAGCAGTAGCAGATTCTAGAGCCATGCCCTGGCTTCGTTTTCCCATGAAGCTTGTGAAAGTTGAGCCCGAGCACAGAGAATTTGAAATGCCCAAGCAGAAAGGAACACGTAAAGAGACCCCAGGGTGGCAGTGAGCAGGGCCCTGGGGGGTCTGCACCCTGTCAGTGTTTCAAGGCCACACTGACAGAGAGAACATCATGAACCAAGGGCTCCCCAGGGGTCCCTGAAAGAACAGGCAATCAACTTTTCTCTCCTTTTCCCACAGCTTAGGCCAGGGCTGGTGAGTTCCTTGAAATCACTGCTTTTTGGAAGCCATGTGCATTTCTGGAGACTTCCAAGAGAGTGCAGTGCTGAGGCCAGAGGGGCACCTGCACTCCCATGAGGCCCAGCAAGGATAAGATCCTCCTGCGAGAGTTAATCCCCTCTCTCTGCTTTGTGCTCCCACAGTCCGTCTTGATGGCCCTCTTGGGCAAGACCCGAAACAGCTCACACAGCCTGTCACTCACAAGTGGCAGACATCTGGTCTCCAGAAAACATTCAGCTAATTCTTGCCTGGCAAACTCCCGGAGTGCAGGTCACACCCAGCTGCTCGGCACCTTGGCTCTGAGGACATGACAGCTAGGCAGATCCAATGTGGGCCCTTGCAAATTCCATGGGAAAGGACCCTGAGAGGCCCTTCGCAAGCCTCCTTCAGCATCTTTCCCTTCTTCACGAATGCCAAGCTCTCTGACTACCTCTTAGAAAGACAGACTCAGAGCAGGATGGAGGAAGCGGGAACTCTCCCTGAAAGAAGATCTTCTCCAGCAGTTGTTCTAGAGCAATAAGCTGATAAAGCAATCCTGAAGAAAGCGCCAAATGGAGATTAGAGGTCGAGGAATGAGAGGCATCACCAAGGCCTCAGATGAAAACCAAGAACATGTGGAACAGGTGCTCTGCCTGCCAGCACTTGCACTGGGAATCACCTGGGGCAGGATCAGCACCCTCTGCTGCTGCTAGAGCATGGCTGTCCCTAGGCCCAGACCTCTCTCCAGGCACAGGCAGGAGCAGGACATCTGCCAGAGGACCCCCAAAGCTCCTCAACACACTCTGTTAACTGGGAGGCCTTTCCGTTTCATAACAGCTGTAGGGACTTCAGGGAAATGATTGGGCACAAAAGAAAGACGAGCCCAGAAAGCAGCGTGGAGCTCAGGCTTCCAGGAGGCCTGAGGAAATTGGGCACCACCTTCAAGTCTTGTCCTGCCTCTCTCTCTGCTCCCCCTGTCATCCCTGCAGACCCAACCCCCAATCTCACTCTTGCCTTGACCTCTTCCCTGCGCTCTCCACCCCTGCCACCATGCCCAGTGGGCAACAATGTCATTGCACATGTATGAACATGCTGCCATAGTTTCCTTGCTTGTAAGTGGCTGTGTTATCTTTTCTAATCCAAAGGTTGTGAAAACTGAGAAGAGCATAGAAGGAAGACCAGTTTGTCAACAAGATTCAGAAATAATAAAAATAACTCTTGTCAATTGTCTTAGTTACTTTTACTCATTGCTGGGACAAATACCCGACACTTAAAATGAAGGAAGGAAAGGTTTATTTAGCTCACAGTTGCTGGAGGTTTCAGTCAATATTCGGCTGGCCCAAGGCTGAGTGGAACAGGGCAGAGGGCATCCAGTTCATGGCAGCAGAACAACCACGGGAGCAGAGAGCAACAGCCCTTTAAAAAGTCTCTTTGTGCTCAGTCACTCTGACGTGGGCCCATTGTGCCCTAGGGTGGAACCAGTCATACCCCAGGATGGGTCCTTGATCCCACTCTAGGGAGGAGCCAATCATATCCTAGGCAGGCCCAGGTCATGCTCCAGGGAGGAGCCGATTGTACCCCATCAGTACTAAAACACATAATCCCAGTGCACCATGACTCATGTCTCAAACTCTAGAAGTCCCCGCCCCATGACTGCATGAGGCTTTGGGGGGACAACTAGACATAAACCATAACATCAGTGTACGTGACTTAGGACTTGCCTCCCTTACACATGATGTTGGGAAGTAGAAAGTGACAGGGCCTTTTCCTCTCTCAATCCTGGAGACTGATAGCCTTAAACTCACTCAGCTGATGCTCAGGCTCAAGAGGACATGTGATGAATGATTGTGAAAGTGGCAATGGCCAGTGACAAGAGTGATCACTGAACCCACAGCAGCACCCTGCTCATGAGCCCTCCACCTGCCTGGCCACCTTTTGGGGCCATCTATACCATGTAGCTCTTATGCAAATCTACCCAAACTATCTAGGCGCTGGCTTCCAGCAGGCTCAGCACTAAGCAGCCGCCAGAGAGGAAGCTGCAGGAGCTGAGCACACTGTGGAGGTAGCTCCGGGGCTCTGCTGCTGGTACAGATGGGACCGGGGTGCCTGGCAAAGCAGCAGTTCAGGGCTTCTGCAGGCCTAGCCTCTGCCTTGGGCACCCATTACAGCAATAAGTCTACTGCATTCGACTCCTGCCTTGTCCTTCAGGCGTCTCAGCACGGACGGTCCGTAATGGATGTCAAACCTCAAATTTCTTATCATGTTGTTTATATCTAATAAGTGAATTGCCCTGATTTTTTTTTTAAAGTCAGCTTTTAAAAATACTGTGTTTGAACATCTGTCAAGGGCTGAGGATTAGCTGAATAGGCACTGGATGCCAGGATATTATATTCTCTCTTATCCTTTATACTGTAATTATCTTGATCCTCAAACAACTCAGCACCAGTTACAACCACTTTTGCAGACTTGTTGTTGCTGCAAATTCAAAAAATTATTTTATTTGAATCTAAATTAAACTGATATGTAACAAGGTTTTTTTTTTTTCATGAGAAGCCTCAAAAAACAGTATCTGCAGATGATTAAAAAACAGTAAAACACGGACAATTTCAAAGTTTATTTCAAGAATAAACTCATGAAAATTCATCTAATTATGCAGCAGTGTACCAAAAATAATCTTTTCCAAACCTAAATTTGTTTAACAAAACACACAGTCAGCTAAGCCAAATGAAAGCAAACGTGTGTGCATGGCACAGTCGCCGCCTTCTCTTCGGCTGCCCCAGTGGGCACAAGGGCTTGGCACGGTGGGAAAGCCTGTGGGTGGCTTCTGAGTCCTAACACTTTGCTCGTCATTGTTAATCTTCAGGGGTCTATTGCTGGCATGAGCGGGTGCCCTTCCTGGCAACACGGAGAGTAGGGTGAGAGCTCTGAGGGCATTCACTTGGAACAGTGTTAGAGGGAAGGCGAGGCCACCCAAATACCTGGCACGTAAATGCTGCATCTGGCAATTATTAATTCTAACATGACGACACCTACTGGGTATTGAGCCCTTGTACTGGGTCAGGTGTTTAAGAGACTTATATTCATTTTATCCATCAATCAATACCACAAAACTCAGAGCTGCTGCCGCTGCCCATACTTGACAGAGGCAGGAACTGAAGTTCAGAGGTGAACTGGCTCAGCGGAGGTTTTAATGTCTCAGCTCAAGTATCGTTTCTCACTCAGCTGTGTCCTGTGCATGGCTCTGGTCTCGAGCCAGGCGTTTCAGGGAATCCACAGGAACCTTTGCCATCCCATCCCCAACAAGGTCCTGGTTGCTCTCTGTATCTCAGTGCACCCTGAAAAAGGAGAAAAAAACTTTAAACTGTGGTAAAAATTCAAATAAAAATCAAGATATTCCGTCAGATTTTTTGCCCTCAGAGGACAAGAAGTATATTTACCTTATTCACGATTGTATTGCTAACATCTCCTATTATGATGCTTTCAACAAATCCAGGAAGATCAATAATGTGAAAGTGAAATGAAAATTAAGACAAGCCTCTTTCCTATACCAATATTTATAGCTCATTTGAGGAAAAAAAAAATAGGGCAGATGAGGAAAGAACCCCAGTGAATTCGTCATCAAGGAGATGTTGATTCATTTGCCAGAGTGACAACCCATCAATAATGTCATGCTGGAATAGTCCTACCAAGCACTAGACATTGAGCTCTGATCTCAGTCCCACAATGTCTTACCTGTGTGGTAGGAAAGGCTTTCTAACCATTCTGAGCTTCTGCCAGAAACAGTTCCTAATGATACCACTCGGCTTGTCTCCATGTACTACCATGAGTCTCGCTGGCATCCAGGAAACACTGCCACGTGCTGTACGTAGTGTCATGGCCACCATCATTTCTGAAAGTGAAAGCAGGAAAAGCAAGCTGGCCTCATTAGAGGAAAGGCTAGAGGCTGGACACGGAGGAGCAGCCCGCTGTGCTGCTGGTGGGCTGAAATGTTCTCCAGGAGGAGAACAGCAACCAAGGCCAATGTTAAGTTCAAATCCTAGCCTTCCAGGAGCGTTACAGCACCCTGGAGATTTGCTGGCTTTCTGCCCTTTGCCTCCCATTGCCAATATTAGATGCTCACTGAATATTTTTAAAATCAAGCTCATATTTCTTCACAGCAATAAACAAACTGAATAGAATGAAACAGAGAGACTTTAATGCCTAAATAAACTCTCCTTCCTTCCTCTACACTCTGAAATCCAATCAAATTGCTGAAACCACCATCTTCACCAAGTTCAGCGGGCTGCCTCACCACTGTGGTTGGTCTCTAACTGGGGTGGAGAAGGCAAGAAAGGATCCTAAAAGTGGAAAGAGAATGATGGAGAGATATACACTGGATAGCAAAGGAAGATGCTCCTCCTCCAGAAGGGACCTGGGGTTTCCAGGACAATGGAATACCCTCGCATCCCTCGAATACTTTGACACATGTTTCCCAAAATTGTCTCCATAAGTGATAGTCTCTTATCTCAGCCTCCACCCATTAGTCCCCCAAGTGTCTGGAGCCCCTGCTGTGAGCCTGACACCGTGCGAGCCTCTGGAGCCTCATGTCTTCTCATTTTGTGTGTCTCACATCCTGGCAAGTCCCTGAAACCTTACGATTCTCAGTGTACTTATCTGAAAAAATAGGCATCATTTTATGGGTCTTCCCAAATTGACAGAAGAGCCCAATGAGAGTAAAGTGCTTAGAAACAATAATTAATGAGCTCAAGATCTGAGAAAAAAAAGAAAACATTCCATTATTCCTGATGCATTCCAAATGAGCCCCTACTCTTCAGACCCCGGTCACCTCCCAGATCCAACCCGCATAGACCCGACCTCTGTTCCCCATATCTGGCCTCCTTCTCTGCCACACACGGCTGTGATCATTAGGTTTTGACGAGAATATGCTCTTAGGCCTGTGTTGCACACACTGTTTATTGCTTGGAGAGGCCACCAGCAAGGAGCCCAATGTCAGACCCTCTGGGAGGCCTCTTGCCCTTGTCCCCTGAACTTGTATCCTGGCTGTTTTGTTGTCTGCTCTGGTCCCTGCAGTATTTGAACACGAAGCACTCCTTTGGCAGAGTTGTGACCAGATTCCAGTGGTCAGAAGTTCACACAGGGTAGGAAGCTACCCTTGCCTTCCATTGGCTCTGTGTCCCTAGACCTCAGCCAGCATCTGACATGGCCACCTGTGTCACAGGGAGAGGTAGGAGGCCATAAGTCGGCTGGCAGCAAGAGACCAAGTATCTAAAAGACTGCAGCACCCTGAGGTGAGAAGAGATGTCCAGTGGTAGGCTGTGAAAAATTCACCTGGAAAATTTGTAGGAGCAAAACAAAGCAAACGCATGCACACGCGCGCACACAAACACACACATATGCGCGCACACACACACACACACACACGGGGCTCCCAGGCAAAGATGGATTTAGCATGAAGTTTATATTGATGGCCTTTCTC